>PVIU01012765.1:0-58672 GCA_004026605.1 Ondatra zibethicus | reverse complement strand
CTGTAAAGACGTCTGGGGGGTGGAGCTGTAAAGACATCTGGGGGTGCAGCTTTGATCTGCAAATGGAAGCTGCTGCATTCTTTCCCTCCTCCTTGGAGAATAGGTTTTGAATTGTTTAAGTTTGGGTTTGTGTATGTGTTTCTTGATGTTCCATGCTGTAGATATTATTTTTAGTATCATGTTCTCTATTTTTAATGTATATATTTAGGGTAAATATGTTTGCCCTATTTTTTGTGCATATTTCATTTAAATGTAGTCACTTTCTACCAGCTGCTAAAACCCCTTTTGTAGTATGAACACAATGAAAACATTTTAGGAAATCTACACAGAGGTAGAACTTCATGGATCGCAAAGCTATCCCCTTAGCAGCCCATGGCCACTCCCTTGAGCACTGAACACAACAACACTGAGCACCTGTCATCTGTCCTATGTCACTGTTGCTCCAGGACTTCAGTGATGGAAGTCAGTTTGTTCCTCCCTCTGGACGTCATCATGGCCGCGATATGACCTGAGTGGCCCAAGACCTCTGGGATGTAGGGTCCTTCCCACCTCAAAGCCAGCTCGATGGCACCGAGTCCACAGCGCCTGTGCTCTTCTTAAGGCTCTTCAGCTGCTGCTGTTTCCAACTGGGAAGGCCCTGCTTTCCCTCTATGCTGCTGTTTCCAACTGGGAAGGGCCCACTTTCCCTCTATGCTGCTGTTTCCAACTGGGAAGGGCCTGCTTTCGCTCTCTTCCATAGTTATCATGGAAGCCTGCTGGATTCCTTTACCCTGGAGCCCAGGATTTCCCAAGAACACACTGGCTCATCACCGCCAGTCAGCGCCCAGTGTCCCCCAGGAAACAAGTCCCCAGCATCATCTCATTGACAGAAAGACTGCAGTGGCAGGCTTCATGTTTTCTTTCTGCTGTTGCTTTGGGTTTTCCTGCTGGTGCTCAGTCGTTTCTCCATCGGGTCCCTGGTGGTTAGCTTCAGCTTGGGGTGCTTTACTGCAGTCTCCCTGCAGCTCTGCTTTAGTTTACACGAAGTTTCACCCTCTCCCTCTCACCTTCCGTTTCCTGCAAGGCAGTACCTCAGTTTCTGCCGCTTTACAAGTCACTATTGATCTCTCACTGTTTACTACTCTTTCCTGACTTCTGTCTGCCCACTTCCACGTTTCTCTCATGCTGCTTAATGGTGCCCTTTCTCATTTTCCATCTTTTCCTTAATGGTTCTTCCTTGGTTTTAAAAGAGTCAGTTTCTTGGGAAATGTGTCCAATAAGAACTGACATCGCCTGCTGTGCTTTTATCATGTGTGATTTTGTGTGTAGCCTGCATTGATCTTTTTCTATTACTCAGACATGAAACTTGATTTTGTGAGTTTCTGTGGTCAGTGGATGGTGGTTAGCATGAACTCACAACTGATCATAGTGCACAAAACGATTGTCAGTGGAGACTAGTTCACCCACAGGTGGATACGCGTGTCAGTGGAGACTCGTTCAGCCACAGGTGGATACAGTCATCACATTCCCAGCCAAGCCTCAGGAATCATTGTTGAAGAGGGTGGGAGATGGTAAGAACCAAAGATTGGGGGAGGGGTGGAGCAAGACAATGACTTTGGACAGAAAAACCACTGTCCTATGAATTCACAGCAGCAGTGGTTGCCTACACAAGGCCTGTACAAGACAAAGCCAGTCAGCATTCTAGTACAGAGTGGTTCGTCAACTTCCACCCCAGGTTAAGATGCTAATGGCACTTGATGGCTTCTGGGTAAAGGAGTTCGGGTTCTTTAAGGGTTTGGTCTCTGGTAGGTCAACTATGAGCCAAGGATGGTCTCACCCACATGAGTATATGGGCAACTGGATTCTGTCAACTAGGCATGGTGGTGCGCACCTTTAATTTCAGCACTCAAAGCAGAGGCAGAGGGATCTCTGTGAGTTCAAGAACAGCCTGGTCTACACAGCAAGTTCCAGAACAGCATGGACTACATAATAGAGACCCTGTTTCTAAAACAAGAAGAAGGAAAGGAAAGGAAGGGAAGGGAGGAAGGAAGGAAGGACTGGGAGTTGAAATGGGGCAGATCTGGGAGGAGTTAGTGGTGGGAACTGTAAGGGTGAATATTTTTAAATGTATTTATGAAATTCTCAAAGGGTTAATAAATATGAATATTGCATTAGATTTTATACTTGAAATGAGTGATAAGGAATGCATTCAGTGCTGGCTCAGCCTATCAATGCTGTGAGAACTTCATTCATGGCTGAAGGCTTGACTAGGTCTCTCCCCAAGGCCTGAAACAGACATTTATGGGGAGTGGCTCCTGGGCTTCTTCCGCATGTCCGTCAGAAGGAAGTAAAATGTCTCATCTTCAATGACATAGTATAAAAATTACATAAAAGGCACAAAATGCTCTGATTTGTGGAGTGATAACATTGATGGCATGTCATTTTTCTTTATGATGCAAACGATGGCCCTAAAATTATAGTCATACATATCAATATGTAAATTTATTTCTGTGTGCCTTAACCACTTGTATAATGTCCTGTGAATGAAAGCTATTTAAAAGGAAAAGGCTCGGGGTCAGGTGGAAGACACCCACAGGCCCTCCTGGTACTGGCAGCACTGTGATGAGGAACTCTGCAGTGGAGAGGTGGGAGAGAAGCAGAGTGGTTCGTGTGCTGTGGAGAGAGGGCAGGACTGAGGAAGCGGAAGTGAAGGGGATGAGGAAGGGGTTGATATGGGTGGCCTGTTCTGCTCCCCAAGACCATGGTGGCGACAGGGCCCGGGTATGTCTGGGTCCTTGGTCCTGCTGCAGCTGGGGGCTGTGTTATGTCCTTGGCTTGTGTTACCGCCAGGAGGCCATGCAAACCATGTGTGTTGAAATCCAAGGACCCTACTGAGCCAGCCCTGCCTTTCACTGGGAGATCTGGCCCTGCCCCTTGATGGCTGCTGCAGCAGGAAAACAGGTCCCCAATGTGTACCTGATGCACCTGCCTGCCTCTGCCCCATCTGGAGTGCACCTCTGAGGGGAACAGGGCCACAGAACAGTCTCTGATTCACCCAGAGAGGGGGTGGCCATTCTCAGGGTCCAACAGGAAAAAAATTTAATGTTCCTGGCAAAGGTGACTTTGCGAGTCCCCACCCCATGCTATCACCTGCTGGGTGCACAGACCCCAGACGCGTTGATCCCAGAAGATTTGCAACAACATGCAGCACAGAACTGCCACACAAATAAATTCTGGTGATGTTTTAACTCTCTCTGGCTCTCCCTTTTCCTCCCTTTTCCAAGCCATGAATGGACTTGGTCCCATCACCCTTGCACCTCTAAATGAAGGCCTCCATTCTACAGCTGTGGAATTATAGTGGCAGCATCTGGTCGCGCAAACCTTCACCTCCCCAAGCCTTGCCTTCTGCATATAGCTCACAGGTGAGCCTCTCAAGGAAGAGGCTGGTGTTTCTTACCCCCATTTTATAGACGTGAAAGCTGTGGTTGTGAGTGGGTGAGAGTGACTGAGATGGGGCTTGTCCCTGCTTCCCCTTGGGCCAGCCTTGTGTCTCTACCCTCTTGCTGCTCAGTGATGTTCAAGTCTGAAGCGCCCCTCACAGAAGCCAGAAGAGAACCCCAGTTTAGAAATCAAACAGTGAGATAAAAAAGTGGGGGTTGTGTGTGGAAGAATGTTTCAGGTAGAACGAAGTTGGTGTTCTGGTTTCCACAGACGCTAAGCAAACCAGTGGAACAGGCAGAGGCCAGGACAAGAGATGGGAGGGGCCCAGCCTGTGCTGAGTGCCGTAGGTCATTATCAGGGAACTGGACCTGAGCATTAGGGCACTGGAGCATGGGGGGGCTCAAACTCTGTGGGGTCAGCATGTTCCCCCAGGTCCATATGTCAAACTTCACAAAACGTAAACTCCAATAAACTCCTCAGCCACCCAAGCTCATTAGCTACACGTGTGCCTGCTGTAGAGGACAGCACACACACGGGACACTGGCACCAACACAGAAAGTGTCACAGATGCACTGTGCTAGAGACAGCACTCAAGGTTTGGTCGAAAAGTGTTTTGGAGAGAGAAGGAAGCCAGTGCAGATGGGCTCCAGTGACTCGGTGAGGTGGCCGGTGGCTGGGGCCACCATGGGGCCTGACCCTCAGTGATCATCCTGACAAATAGACAATGATGGTCCCCAGTAGATCTCCAGGCACCCACACCTCCAAATGGCCCCGCCCAGTCTACATCATCTTCCTTGACGAATCATGGCTGACCAGAGAGGTTGATAGACTATGGCCGAGGAGACAGTGGGCCAAGGAGACTTTCAGGACTGTGTCAGGAAGGCATTGTGGCTTCCCCCTCTATTTCTTGAACTAACTTCCCGTGGCAGAGGCTGAAGTTAGTGACTTGGGTCTTTCCCCTTTCCTGCTGTGTGCCCTCAGTGCATGTCATATGAGTTGACCTGGTCTGTATTTCATGTGACATTTTCAAATTTCTCTTAGTTTCTTTTGATTCCACAGTTTTTATTGCCACACCAGCATGGCAACTGTAGTTCTCTGAGCGAGGGATGTCAGGATTAACACACAGCACAACTTCAGGTTATACAGACAAGCCTTTATTCCACTTTCTCACACAGTATATATAGCCCTCAGCAGGGGAGACCAGGCCAGCAAAAGCAGGAAGCTCATCACCATAACTCATATGGCTTAGGGGTAAACATCCTTAAAAACATTGCTGAGAACAACAGATTGTTCTTATTTTCGGAACAACCAACCACAAGAGTGCAAAACAGGTCAAATAGGGGCACGAAGGCCTGTCCTCAAGGGACCCAACAATTCCCCCCTTTTTATTTTAAAAGCATGAGAGCCCCTGTTTTAGGACTCCCCTGAATAGAGGCTCTTACCTGTCTACAGGAGGCCTTAATCCCTGTCTTAGGCGAGCTCTCTATACCAGGACAGTTGCCCGTCATAGGGATCTCTCATGACTTCTGCAGCATCTGCAGCCAGACTTGGGGCACTTCCTGATTACCAGAAGACAGCCTGAGCAAAACTTATCGAGTGACAGTGTGCTGTTTGTGGGATTGCTACATAAAGCAGCAGAGAATCCAAAAACAGATAACCCAATAGGAATATCAGCCCAAGTGAGAGCATTCCAGACAATCGCTGGACCCAGCCCCCAAGCTGGGCCATGGCATTCCACCGACTGGATCCAGACACAGCAGGGACCCATGTGCTATTAATACTAACAATATGTGAGCTGTCTGCAGGGTAAAATTCAAAAAGGAGGAATTCCAAGGGCCATTGAAATATGCATTTAACTGTTTAACCATATCAGAAGCATTTACAACATTAGCAGGTATAATGTACAAGACATTTGTTGCAGGAGCCAAAGGGAATCTATCTGTTCTTGCAAAAGTTCAGTTTGTTGATTTAGATTTAAAAGTCCAAATCTAATACGAGAGTTCAGAGCATTCTGTGTCTGCAGAACCTCACTAACCCTTCCAGACAGCTGATCCACAGTCTCGCAATCAAAGCCATCTGCGAAATGTCAACTCCAGCAACCGTAGCCACAGTGGCAGCGACAGCAATAGCAGCAACAATTGCAGTGGTTATCCCAAAGTCTCGCCAATCCCAAAGTCTCGCCACTGTCGATAAAGGATGATCTCCTGACGTTCTTGAGACACCAGTACTGGCAGAGGAATCACAACAGGCCTCGAATGATCAAGGCTCCATCAGAACTGTCTCAGCAATTATTCAGCTTGCAGATCCTGGAAGAACAATTAAGAATATCACCCTCCAAAGTGCCATTCCACAATACAAAGAAAAATGGGGTAATCATATTGCATCTAGCAGTATAATTTATCTTTAGAGAGGTTTCAAAAAGATCTGTTTGTTTAAAACTGGCAGTGGCATTAAAAACAATTACTTATACCTGGGAAAGGTGAAATTTTTCATTGCGGGCCTATGGCCATACCACCACATGTCTTTCCTACCTTTTAACAAATCAAGCTCTTTAATGATACATTCTCCCCACATAGCTGTGTGGTGGAGATTAAGATCTCTATCAGCATTCCAACACCGAGGAGCAGGCTTGGGACCATAGGTATATGTTATATTTGTTTTCAAATCCTCTTTCAGGATGGGATGCAGTATATTTCTAAGTCCTATATGATTATTAGTAGGCATTATGCAATAAAAAACATCCATGATGAAAGGAGGACTCCTTCACCAATGACAGATTACTAAGTTTAATTTCCCTGTTCCAGATAAACTCAGGCCGATGCTGTCCCCACTGTTATGTTGCTAGCAAAAAGTAAGGGAAAGAAGGGGCTATTTTTACTAACTGGCATTAAAAGTGGGGGGTTTCTCACCAGAATCCCCATCACCCGTGATTCTGTTGTTGTTACCAGAGTCATCACCTGAAGCAGAAGGAGCATCACTGTCTTCATCCTGGGTCACTGGCCATGCGCACCGCTCTGACATTCAAGTTGGTTTATCAACTCCTGAAAGAAAAACACATACAGCCCCTATCACCTTTGCCAACAAGGGGGTTGGTTCCATCCATCTTCCTGTTTGCAGATCTTTCCAACGAACCCATCCTAGGCTCTGAGTCCTAAATTGTATATGACACTCTATAGGCAAGTGCCCTTCAGCATCCACAGTCAAAAGATTTAAAATAAAGAGAATGGTGGATAATTGAGTTGCTGGGGAGAATATGAACTCTCCCCTTTTTATTTTTTGAAAATATTGCTTGAGGGTCTGATTGGCTCTTTCCACAATTGCTTGACCCATTGGGTTATACAGGATGCCTGTTTTATGGGAAATTTCATAGAATGAACAAAAGGATAAAAATTTTTTGCTGATATATGATGGGCCATTATCTGTCTTAATAACCTCAGGTTTGCCCATATAGGCAAAAGCAGATATGCAGTGTGCAATGGCATCTTTTGCTTATTCTCCAAAATGCAAGGATGCGAAAATTACTCCTGAAAATGTGTCTACTGATACATGGACAAAATTAAGTTTCCCTGCGGTGGGCAGGTGTGTAACATCCATCTGCCATAATTGATTTGGTCATAACCCTCATGGGTTAACTCCTAAATTGGGGATGCTTAGGAAAGGAGCACACTGAGGACAAGAAGATGTAATGGCTTGTGCTACTTCTCATGTGCATCAAGTATGATGCCGAAGAGAGGGTGCATTAAGGTGAAATTTATCATGTATTTCTTGGGTGAGGTCAGAAGCAAAGCAAACATGTGTATGTTTATCAGCTAAATCATTACCTGCTGACAATGGCCCAGACAGCCGGGTATGACTGTGGATATGTCCAACAAACAAAGGCTCAGTCCACTGCCAAATCAAATGCTGAATGCAGCTGAGCAAATGATGGACCTTAGAGGTAGGTGATATATATGCAAATGTCTCCGATGGTTTAAAGATGTGGGTCATATAAACACTATCAGTATACAAATTTACAGGTTCCTCAGGGAAGAGCTGGAGTGCAAGGAGGCAGGTTGTTACCTCTGCAGCTTGAGCTGATACATCCCCCACAGGACGCTTCCATACTTTTCCTCCAGAAACCACTACTGCATTACCTTTAGGGGAAGCATCTGTAAAGATGGCACATGCTGAGGGTATGGGAGATCCTCTAATCACTTGGGGGAATATAACAGGATGATTTTCAAATAGGACCATTAATGGATGCTGAGGATAATGAGAATCAAAACTTCCGGAAAAGGAGGTGAAAAAAGGGTTCACTCATCATGGTGCTGCTGTAAATGTGCTAGCTGGTCTTTAGTATAAGGTGTTATAATCTTGTCAGGGTACTTCCCAAACATCTGGGCAGCAACCTTCTTAGCTTTCCAAAGCAATTGTAATATAGCTTTATAGTATGGGGTGACTACCCTCGCAGGAAAGGCAGGCATGTGTACCCATAAAATAGGTCCATCCTGCCAAAAGACTCCCATAGGGGCAAAATTGGAAGCAAGAACTACAAAATTTAATGATTGATCATAATTATTCTGCTGGAGATGGACCTTTTCATTGTTGTCCAGAAGAAGCCTTAAGGCCTGTCTGGCTTCAAGCGTCAATATTCGGGGGGAGGTTGAGTTGGGATCTCCCAAGAGCATATCATACAATGGTCTTAAGTTATTTGATTGCTAGGGAGGGGCATATCCACTGTACGTCTCCCAGTAACTGCTGCCAATCATGTAAAGTTTTAAGATGAGAGGTGTCAGTAGTTAATTTTTTTGGTTTAATTCCATGGCCAATTGGTACCCAAGGTAGGAACATGGGGCTTGCATTTGGACCTCCTCAGGAGCTATAATCAGCACCACCTTCTCTAAATCCTGTTGCATTTGAGTATAAGCCTTGAGCAGTTGATCTTGATCAGGCCCTGCTATTAATAAATCATCCATATAATGAACAACATATAACTGTGGGAACTGACAGCAGACAGGCTCCAAGGCAGCAGCAACATAAACTTGACATATGGTGAGACTATTTGCCATTCCCTGTGGAAGTACGATCCAATGGAATCACAAAGCTGGTTCCTTAAAATTAACTGACGGGAGGCCACTATAATTATATGCCAGCCCCTGGGTATGGCTGAAGGGAAGGCCAATCCCTGCTGAAGAGGACCCATAGGCTGCATCACCTCATTGACAGCCTGAAGGTCCTGTAATAGTCTCCATTTTCCAGATTTCTTTCTTATGACAAAGATGGGTGTATTCCAAGGGGAAGTGGAGGGGACAATATGCCCAGCCTGCAGCTGATCTTGGACCAAGACATGAGCAGCCTGCAATTTCTCTTGAGTCAAGGGCCACTGCTCCACCCAAACTGGATCATCAGATTTCCAAGTTATAGGAATTGGGGCAGGCTTGGGAACAGTAACCCTAACTAAATCTGGTGTCACTGGCTGCGACCAGCCCTGCAGATATTTTCCCAGCCCCTGCCCTGGTCTCCATTCCAGTTGCTGCATGATTTGGGCCACTGGTGGTGGTGGTGTGGGCTGAGTGGTCAAGACAGATCCCATCTCATTCAGGCATCTCTTCCCCAGAGTCCTGGGAGGATAAATGGCTGAATGTAACCCCCATGGCTTTCATTATCCTGCCATTTTAATATTTTTGCACTCTTCTTGGGACTTGCTTGACCTATTCCTTGTAGGGTGGCAGTACTACTTTCTAATGGCCACTTCTTAGGCTTGAGGTTCCAGAGTCTAAAATCCCATTAAATGACTTCCCATCAATAATCAATTCTAATTGTGGCCTTTCTTTCATATGAGCTACCCAAAAGGCTGCAGGGCCGGATGACCCAAAACCCTTAGCACCCCGACTGGACCTGGCCGTGGGGTTGGAGGTATTAACTAGGGGTACCAAGACCAATTGGGCAATACGATCCCCCCTGAGGAATTACTGTAACTCCTTCAGTAACCAATGTCATAATGTTTATTTCTCCTTGATAATCTGTGCCAACAACCCCAGGATGAATTTGAATTCCCCTCAAGATTGTACTGCTTCCTCCTAAAATAAGCCCCAAGGTCCCTCTAGGGGGTGGCCCAAAAACGTTAGTGGGTAAAGCTTGAGCCCCCATTTGGGCTGTTAAGACTGCTCAGGCAGAGGCACTGAGGTCCAGTCCTGCACTTCCTGGGGTGGCGCGGGCGAGGTCTGCAACACAAAAGGATTGCCCTGTGGAACAAACTGGATATGGCCACTGCCAGGGTGGGACCTCCTGACTCCTGGTGTCATTGCTCCATACACTGAGGTTCTGGGGCCCTGCAGCAGGCCTCCGCCAGTTTCCCTGCTGTTGGCCTTGGATGGGCAGAGGCTTTCCATCTACATCTGTCTTAGATCTGCAATCATTTGCCCCATGGGTTCCCCCTTTTACATCGTGGGCACTTTCCTGGCCTGGTGGTAGCTCCCTGAGGGAGCTGTGGACATTCCTTTTGAAAATGTCCAGGGGCATCACAGTTAAAGCAGGCTTTACCCCCAGTTTTGTCTGTGGTCCTCGCCCAGGCCTGATGGCAGCGACAATCACCTAGCCCCGAATGAAGTGCCCATCAATATCTCGGCAGATCCAGATGTATTCATTTAAGCTTTTTGCCTTATGTGGCCATAAGGCTTCCTTACAGTATTTATTTGCATTCTCAAATGCCAGCTGCTTAACTATGGGCATAGCTGTGGTCACATCACCAAACAATTTTTTTTGCCAATTGTAGCAACCTATCCACATAATCCTGGAAAGGCTCTGAGGGCCCTTCTAGTACCTTGGACAACTGATACCCTGCAGCTTTGTTTGGCAGGACTTTCCAAGCTTTGGTAGCCACAGCAGGCATTTGGAGATATACAGCAGGATCGAGCACAATCTGATTGGCCAAGTCAGCATGAGCTCCTGCTCCAGTTAGCATGTCTAGGTTGCGCTGTGCCTGTCCCGCTTGAGCATTTAACCTAGCCGTTTGTAAACAATTTTCTTCATATTCTCCCCTACACAATAAGTAATCTCCTCCTGATAGTACTGCACGGCATAGCTGCTGCCAATCACTAGGTGTAAGATTCAATGCTGCAAAAGATTCTACCATGGCAAGAGTAAAGGGGGCCTGAGAGCCATATGCCACCACAGCCTCTTTCAATTGCTTCATCTCCTTAAAGCTCAAGGCCACATATTGTCTCAGCATCTGTCCTGGATTGTTTGGATCAGGTACCTCTATGACCAGAACAACTGTGTGCCAGGGCTGAAAACAGACACCTCCTCTTCTTCCTGAGCCCTCTTCAGTCTCCCACTCATCTCTCAGTCCCCAACGGGCCTCCCTCCTTCCCCAATCCTCATTATAAGCAGGTGGGGCTGACGGCACACATAAGGAATCCTTCGCCTTACAGCGCTTCAGTCTTTTCTAAGTACCTTAAATTCCTGTGTTAGCTGTTCTTCTTTGTTAGATAAACTATCCTTGGCACTAGAGCTGGGGCTGTCTTCCCCATTTTCTGACTCAGAGGTTATTGCTGTCTGGTTTTGCACCAAAAGTGTGCAGACTTCGGTGCTAGCCTTGGTCCTGCGCCAGATTTCAAAGTCCCCCCTGGTATCCCACTCTTCCTTTCGGTCCCTATGCAACTCCTCCACCGATCCTATGGACCGGCGAGTCTCCTCCTCCTGTATTTCTTCAAGTATTTCTTTAGCGGAGGCAACCTCCGGTCTCACTCTCACTTTATCAGTAAGCAGGGCATCGAGAACCAGGCGCCATAGCGAAAAGGTAGATATAGGGAAGCTATCTGCACCCTCCTTTTGCAGTCGTTTCTGCAAGACTTTTTATACCTGTTCCCAATTGGGGATGTTCAAACCTCCACCTGTCAAAAACCATGGGCTTGCTGTGGCTATAGTCTTAAGAAAATCCTCTATAGTTCTCTGTTTGACCACAGTTCCTTGTTGCTCTAACAATTTTGATGTCTGATATATCAGTTCTCTCTTACTGCTTGTGGATCCCATTTTACCCCAATCCATCCTTACTGGCCTAGAATGAGCCCGTCTGCAACCCCTTCTTTCTCAGATCTCTGTGGGACCTCGACTTGCCGCACCAGCATGATAACTGTAGTTCTCTGAGCAAGGGACATCAGGATTAACACACAGCACAACTTCAGGTTCTGCAGACAAGCCCTTATTCCACTTTCTCACACAGTATATATAGTCCTCAGCAGGGGAGGCTGAGCCAGCAAAAGCAGGAAGCTCATCACCATAACTCACATGGCTTAGGGGTAAACATTAAAAACATTGCTGAGAACAACAGATTATTCCTGTTTTCAGAACAACCAACCACAAGAGTGCAAAACAGGTCAAGTGGGGGCATGAAGGCCTTTCCTCGAGGGACCCAACATTCATGTCGCATTGAATCTCATGATATGTGTGGACTTCCCAGCTGCCTGTGCTCTACGTGCATTTTGAGCTGAGAATATGCTTTGTGTGTCTGAGTTGCTCTCACAGATGTGTCGAGGGCAGTGCTAACAGCACGGGCTTTCCAGGAATGTTTCATGTGCTCTTGATGAGGATTCTCCTGTTGCTCACGGCAGCATTGTGTGATGCTGATGCAGTCCTGGTAGCAGGTGAGGCTGTGCCTGTGGATGAGGTTCTACCTGTCTGTCTGTTTTCTGCTTGCATCAGTTCCTGAGAGGGGAGGACCAAGGCTTCAGCTGTACTGAAGGATTTGTCCATTTCTTCTGCAAATCTACACATCTTTGCCTCCTACTATATGAGACTCTCACGTCAGGGAACCCAGGGGTGTGGATGCTGGGGGCTGACTTTGAGGACTGACCTCCTGAGCCAAAGGTGAACTCTGTCCATGATCCCTTTTCTCCCCGTGATGGCTGATTTGTTTGATGGGGTTGCTCAATCTACATTGATCTGTGTGAGCAAAGCAGGTACCTTTCTCACCCCTTTGCCTTTAGCTTGTGTTTCTGTATTGAAAGTTGGCTTTTCTCTTGTTTCAAACAAAATGTGGGAAATTCTTGCTGTTGATAAATCCATGGTGCTAGTCTCTTACTTCTAACTGTATATTTAGGTCACTACCATTTAAAGAGATTTTTGAAGTTGGGGGGCACACAGCATGGCTGATTCCTGCATGGGCTGCTTGTCAGGACAAACTGCCCTTCGCTACAATCCGCATGCACACAGTTTTGAAGAGCAGAACAGGCCCAGAATGGCAGAAAGATATGTCGGGGCCCCGCTGGAGGAAGCTGACTTTTAAGCTGAGTTTTGAAAGCTGTGAGGAACCTTCATTGCTGAGTGAACCAGGAAGGATTGTGGGAAATGCCCAGGCCGGTTTATACAAAGAAGTGAACTAGCGCCAGGACCGGAAGAAGTACTGAGATGTCTTATGAGTAATGTGCTGGTGCGAGGCTGGGCCTGAGGGCAGCCACAGCAGTAGGCTGGCCAGGGAGGGGGTCGCTATGATGTGAGTTGGAGGACTCTGAGAGGAGAGTACACAGAAGGGGGTCAGGTGCTACCGTCACCTGGAAGGGAGGCTGGGGCAGGTGCTGTGGCCGAGACCTGAGATGCCAAGTGGCTTGGTCTTTCCATGCAGAGACATGTTCTTGGCATGAGGGGGAAGAGCTGCCCAGCTAAGGGCAGGTGAGGCTTGTGTGGGTCCTCTGATGCAGGCCTTACTAGGAGAGATGGAGTAGGGCAGGGCTGAAAGCAAGGAGTTATGCAGATAGACTGGGAGGAGCTGGGAAGGAAGGAGTGGGCAGGACAGTCATGCATCCTTCCAGACATGGGATGCAGCAGCATTCCAAGGCCCCTAGCATGGGCATCCCTCTCCTCCAGCTCCTCTGCTATGCAAATGCTGGCACTGGAGGGGTGGTATGAGAGCCTGGGCAGGCAGAGGGGAGAGCGGGAAAGTGTGGCAATGGGTACTGGTGGGTCTGGCATAGGGTGATGACTCTGAGACCCAGTATGGGTGATGGAAAGAGACAGAATCCCTTCATATAGGTGTGAGACTAGTAATCTTCTCCTGTGTGTGATTCATGTGATAGTGTCTGCTCCTGTCTGACACGAGAGAAGTTCCTCATGTAGACAGGGTGTCCCGCCTTTCTAGAGGACATTGGAGGTCATGTCAGCCTGCAGTGGGATGAGGCTCCTCCCTCTTCTGAAGTGGTGGGAAACCTTGGGTTGGGTTGTGTGACCCTGGATGGTAGAATACTGGGGGCCGGAGCTCACAGATGGGGTCTGAACACTGGTTAGAGCTATCTTCAGAGGTTTATTATAGAACCTGGGCAGGAAGGATCAGGCGTCCACTGCCTAGGAGGAACTTAAATGCTGCTGAGTTGCATCCCTGTTGACCCCTGCTCTGCTGGCTCACTGCTCCATTCGTAGTGGTGCTCGCCTGCTCCATGGTTGGTGCAGGAGAATTGTCTGTATTCTGTCAATCATGTTTTAAATAAATTGGCCAGGCAGGAAGTATAGGTGGGAAAACCAGACAGGAAGTAAAGGTGGGACCAGAAGAACCAGAGCATTCTGGGAAGAAGGAAGCTCTTTCCCAGTTCTGCCCAGACCACCAAAGAAGCAAGATGTGACCTGCCCCGCTGAAAAAGGTACTGAGTCATGTGGCTAACATAGATAAGAATAATGGGTTAATATAAGCTACAAGAGCTAATAAGCCTGAACTAATGGGCCAATCAGTTTATAACCTAATGTAGACTTCCTGCGTGATTTTCTTTGGGACCTAATGACTGTGGGACCTTTGGGAGGAGAAACCAACCAGGCCTTCTTGCTACACGTGCTCCCTTCTGTCTCTTTCCATGTCCCCCAGGCTCTGAATGCAGACTTCTTTTTGCAAGGGTCTTGGATGCACCTGAGTGTGCATGGTGCAGACTTACAAACTCTTTGACCTCCACCAGAGATAAGTTCAGTAAATAGTGCACCAGGTTGTGAGGTGAGCTCACCTCAGCAGCCTTCTCCAAAGAGGAGGCCTGCAGAATCCTGCGGGGACCAAGGAAGGAATCCAGGGCACTTGGACATGCAGTTGTGTTGAGAAAACACACGAGTAAACTACACATGCAATGTCCCTGGAGCCTTGCGATGTCCTGTAAGCCCGACTAGGAGCAGTTGTGTGATGGCCGCCATTCGAGGGGAGCTGGGGCCCACATGCCTGTCCAGGGCAGCTAACTCTCTTTACAGGTCTTTGTACCCTAGAGCTGGGCAGACCGGAAGGACAAAGGCTGCCCAGGACACAAGCAGGTGGGAAGGCTGTGCTCTTGTGTAGAGAAGCTACCTGTACTCCTCTGTCACCTACTCGCCATTGATCTTGGCAATGTGTGGCCCACGTTTGGAACAAATATTTGGAATGTGGTCAGTGGGCACAGAGTGTGCTGCCCAGGCCCATGTCACAGATTCCTGAGGAAGCACAAAGTATATTCACACCCTCAGGTTGTTGGAGTGAGATGCCAGAGGGACCAGAATGCCTGGTGCGGGAGAATTGTATTCTGTCAATCATGATTTAAATAAACGCTGATTGGCCACTAGCCAGGCAGGAAGTATAGGTGGGAAAACCAGACAGGAAGTAAAGGTGGGACCAGAAGAACAGGAGTATTCTGGGAAGAAGAAAGTTCTTTCCCAGTTCTGCCTAGACCACCGAAGAAGCAGGATGTGACCTGCCCCGCTGAGAAAGGTACTGAGCCACGTGGCTAACACAGATAAGAATAATGGGCTATATAAGTTATAAGAGCTAATACAAAGCCTGAGCTAATGGGCCAATCAGTTTATAACCTAATGCAGACTCTCTGTGTGATTTTCTCTGGGACTAAACAGCTGGAGGAACCGGGGAGGACAGAAACCCCAACAAGTCCGGCCCTCATGTTACAGAGTGCCCAAAGGCTGCAGATCTTCCCTCTGGGCCTTGGAGGCCTCTGATCCCCTGAGAGGGTGGAGGGGGTCTCCCTAAGGGCCCCGAGCTAGAGAGCAGGACTGGGCCCTTCTCCCCTGATCAAGCTCCAGAGCTGTCAGCACCGCTCAGGGCAGAGCACCCCACAGAGGGGCAGCTGCTGGCTGAGGAGCTCCTGCAGGAGGCAGCAGCCTTGGGGACAGTGCCTGGGTGTCCTCCTGCCCTTACCCTGAGAACCCACTGCAGGGGTAGGGGACACTGACGCCAAGACAGTGGACACCGCTCAGAGATGCTGAGGCAGCTGAGCTGTGGACCAGGGCAGGCTGGAAGGAAGCTTCCCTGAGTGCCTGTGTATCCCTGCCTAGGCGTTTAAGCTCCCGGTAATACCCCATGCTCTCTCAGGACTCTCTTTGAAGGCTGTAGCTCCTTTATCTCCCGGACAGAGGAGCACTGCCCTCGGTCTCTCCCCAGTGAGTGTGTCATTGTGCTCAGGTTGTTCTGGGAGTAAGTACATGCTGCTCTCAGCAGATGCCCCTGGTGGGAAGAAGTGAGCTTCAGAGTTCCACTCTGCATCCTTCTGGAGCATAAACAGTTAATGAAATACACTTCATCCTAAAATGCTTTTTGAAACAAACCCCTTCTCTCTCCCCGGTTCTGTCTGCAGCTCTCTGCATGCTCACAAAGTCCAGGTGGGCACAGGGCTGATGAGACTCGCCCGTGTGTTAGCTTTGCCTTGCCCGGACCACTAAACGCTTTATGCCATCTCCAATAAATCCTGTTCCTTCTATATCAAGTTTCCATTTCCAGGCAAGAGAACCCTCCAGTCAGTCCCCTCTCAGGTTTAAGAGTTGTACTCTATAAGGAGCTCCTTTTCCTCAGCCTCCATCCTGAGCCCTGCTGTGCCCACTGGGCTTGTGCCCACGCTGCTGTCACTTGTGGGCACCGTCTCATGGACACCCCGTGAGACAGGTAGCTGCAGCACGTGGAGCAGGGATCCCATTAGGGCCTCTAGGACTGGGTATAAGGCTCTGCACACTGGTCTGAAACTGGAGCTGTCACAGAGGGTGACACAGGGTTCTTTAAGCTACCTATCTTCACATATGTGTCCCTCACCCACACTTCTGTAAAAACCCAGTAAATTCATTGCTTCGCCAAGCTAGATTCGGAAGGTGTCACTTCTTTGACATGTGTCAAGAGTGACTGTCATCCAGGTTGAGCAACTTTCTGTGCAGTCAGCTGTGGCCCTTTGCCAAGGGTCTTTCCCCTGCCTGGGTCGCTAACTGCTACCTACTAACTGACAACTCTGCACAATGGCCTGGAGGGGGAGCTAGAGTTCACACACAGGCCAGAGAAGACTAGAATGGGCTGGGGGTGGGGGTGGGGGTGGCTCCGGCTATGTGGCTGGAAGGGAAGCCCTCAACCCAGCTGGGCAGGGCTCTCTAGGAACAGCTGGTTGGGACAGGGGGCAGGGAGCGCCCACACCTATCATCTATAATGAAGCCTAATAAACTCATTGGTTCCTCCAGTGAGCTTTGGCAGAATCATGCATGCTTGCTTAGGTTTGTCCTTGAGAACTTAGAAGGGTAGATACTGCTTAAGTCTCCCCCTGGGAAGAAATTAAAAAAAAAAAAGCCTGTCATTCATGGCACCTGTTTATGTCACCCCTGGGAACAATCACACAACACACCCCAGCTCACCATGAGGCTGTAATCCTGCAGGTGAACCCTCCCCTCTAAACAGGTACAAGTGTTCTCACCCCCCAGAGGCCCTGCTGAGCAGTGCATTCACTTCTAGCTGCTTGTGTTATGCAGGTATTGGTCACAGACTGACCACAAGCATAAAGTCCACCTTGCGCCCCTCTATCCTGACAGTCAGGGCCAGTTGACGGAAGCCTAATATGATGGGTTTTTTTTCTTTTGGTGCCCGTCCTCCATTTTGACGCCAATGACTGTGGGTCACTTCAACATTGTAAACATAGGCTCACACAGGAGATGACTTCCCAAGGATGTCTTCAGTGGCATGCCAGGACTAGGAACAAAGACTGGATGTGGTTTTTGATTAGAATTTTTAACTCAATTGTCTCAAACATTTGGCTGTGCACACCCACTTCAGTGGGTATGTGCCTCTTGACAGTGCCAGGGTGACTCCGGCAAGTCTCTTTCTCAGAGAATACAACCAGTGGTCTTTATCCATCTATTGGTTTCCTGTTAAATATTGAGAATTAACTGCATTGTTTCTGGATTATGATTATGTGCAGATTGTGTGTTGGTGGGGGGGACACTGCCATATGGGTCCTGTGTCAACCCAAACCTGTGCTTCCCCTCCTAGCATTCACGATCACTGTCACAGCCCCCGGTTGCTGAGCTCAACGCTGAGCTCACTGCTCCCTCCTCCGGAACCTTCCAAAGGAAGCTTAGACCACCCTCTGTGTCAGCCCATGCTTCCCTTTGGCCTCTGAGCACTTGGGTTCTCTTTCTGGAGACCATATGTTCTGAAGAGGCCCTCTCTACCACCCTGAATGTCCGTTGATGGACAGTCCGGAGGGACATCAGTTGGAGCTTGGTCTAGCCTGGCCTCGCTTTCATTCTTGTGATTTTATTTCTAGCTCTCACAAACAACAGCAGCAGGAGATTGTCCACTGTGCTCTTAGTTTACATTTCCAGAGCCAAGCAAGTTCCAGTCACTCGATTCCCCTCCTCCCCATGCCGCTAGCAGATGGCAGCTTAGGAATGAGTTACCAAACAGCTGCTACTTCTCAACTGTGGTGACCTAGTGCTCACTCAGGAACCAAATGGTATTTCTCCCTCAGCCGTTCAGTAGTCCTTCCTTTCCCAGACCATGTATTTTGTGTTCTCCTGATTGTTCCAGAGAATCCTGTTCTCCCGTACAGAATGATCCTTTCTCTAGCTGTGTTCCAGCAGCTCAGCTCTGGCACACCACAGAACAGAATGAGAACATGCTGTTGCAAGCCAAGGGCAAGGCCCTACCCCAAGACTGCCCTTACATCAAACACCCCAAGACTGTCCTTACATCAGACACCCCAAGACCACCCTTGCATCAGACACCCCAAGACCATCCTTACATCAGACACCCCAAGACCGCCCTTACATCAGACACCCCAAGACTGCCCTTACATCAGACACCCCAAGATCGCCCTTATATCTGACACCCCAAGATCGCTCTTACATCAGACGCCAATTGCAATTCAGACTCTCTAGCTCACCCAGACTCCAGACTGGCTGTGTATTTAGCAGTTCTTAGTAAGGCAAGGAAAGCATTAGATTCATACTTAGGGTTTGGCACAGACACATGGGTGATGTCTGGTGAGGCCCTTTGCATGGGGGTCATGTCGCACCCTTGCCTATCAACTGGCCGCCACTGAGTTTAGACGCTGTTACAATCTGAGTGTGCAATACCCCGACAGGTTCATGTATTTGAGCCCTTGGCCTCCCATCTGGTGTTTTGGAAAGTTGGGGAACTTCAGGGCAGGAATTGTGTTCACTGGGTCAAGGCGGGGGGTAGGCTTTTGAAACGTATAGACTGGCCCTCTTCACTCTCTCTCTTTGCTATCCATCTGTCCCACAGTGTAACCAGCTGCCTCGTGTCCCATAGCCAGACAGGAGGCAGTCCAGTCACCATGTCATCATAGGCTGACAGTCTCTGACACCATGAGCCCAAGTGAACCTCTCCCTGCTTTGAGTTGCTTCTGGGAGGTACCCCATCAGAGTGGAGAGATGCTAACAGGGGCCTCCAGTCTTTTCTGCTGGGGTCTCACCATGTCAGCAGGATGGGGCACGGCACCTACCATGGGACCGAATAGTCTCCAACCTTCTGCCTTCCCTGGAGGTCAGTTTGCTCAAAGTCAACAGCCAACTCACCCAGTGGTTCAATCTGTGCACAGACCTCCTCAGGGTGCCCGTGGGGTTGCCCCATGAGCAAAACAAAGCAAGTCCTTTCAAACCGGAAGTGGAGGCAGGAACAGGGTTCAGACACCAGACACATCCCTGTTGTTCTTTGCTGGAACAAACTATAAACTAAGTGTGTGCTGTTTCTACCATTCCCCATACAGCTCCGTAAACAAGGGGAGAAGAAATACAAAGACCATCTAAGAAAGCCTCTGCGTGGTGTCCGGGTCACTAACTGAGTTGGATGATGAATCCACCTCTGAGTTGCCCCCCCAACCTCACCCCACTTCCTCTATTCCCCACATGGAATGCAGTTTGCTCACACAAAACAAATGAACTCATGACTGTTTCTTTTGGGAGGGCTTGCGACCATGTGTCATGTGTGCAGGGAGCATGCGGACCAGGACTGCTCATTAACCCTGTGATCTAAAGCCTTCATTCTCCCTCCTGGGAGAGAGAGTCCTATCTTCAACTAAGAGGCTGGTGTCAAGTCTGACGTCATCTCTGACTGGCCTTTTTACACCACATGCCACCAGACAGTCCACAGCAACGCCAGAATCCTGCTTCACCAGCTTGTCAGTTCAAGGGCTATCTTTCCCATGGGTGCTTCATTCCTGGCCCTGCCCACATTCCCTGAGCCTAGCAACTATAAGAGGCATCAGAGAGAATGGTCAGCCCATTGTCACAGCACGGTGCTTGGCTGGCCTTCCCATTGCTGTGTGATGCCCCTCTCAGTGATAGACAGTTGTCACATATGGGTCTAGTAGGGATCTTAAAGAAGGGGTTCATGCAGAGTTGGGGCAACCTCACTTTCACTCCCTCCACAGAGGCCTAATAGTTCTCTTTGGAGCAAAGCATTGCATTCCCTGGATGGGAACTCTGTCGCCAGCCCTTACACCGGTTACTTTCTACACTCTGCACAATATGCCACAAGAAATGGGAAGAGGACAAAGGGTTTTAATTAAGGTCTGAGCATGCTTGGCGGAGGAAGGCAGGCCAGAGGCCATGGGGCAGGAGAATCCCCAACTTCGGCCCTGTTTCCAGCTTGAAACAGGTTCGGATTGCATTTGAAGGCTTCACAAGGAACCTGGTCAAATAATTTGCTTCCACAAATGTTTATATAAAATGAGGCAATTCTGAACTTGAGAAAAAAAAATTTGGATTTAGAAATTTGGAAAGACCGTAGAACTGAAAAATGTCACGATATCACTTTACACCTCCCTTCTCAGGAGCAAAACTTTTTATCGGGAGACGGCCCCACACATCTCTGATCTCCAAGACTGGCCAAGAGGCACTTGGCACAAATTTGCTGTGACAAAATAGTGGGAAGAGCTATAATAGCAGAGGCCCTGTGAGGGCAGAGGCGCCAGGCTGCCCAGGCATTTGGTGAAGGCGGGGCTCAGCACGAGGGCCAGGGCTCACAGGGAAGGAGGTCACAGTTGCTGGACTGAGTTAATATCCTCCTCACCTGAGCTCAGCAACGGCTACTGGCACAGTGCTTGTTCCTGTGCTCCCCCAGGAGAGAACAAGTGGGCTGCAGGCATCCTGGCTGAACTGAAAAATAACAGTGCAGACATCTGCTGTTCAAGGAGATGGAGTTTCTCCCTCCTCCAGGTACCGTGACTCATCGGACACTTTGCTATGTGGGAGGTGGGAAGAGGCAAAGACTAGGGTTCAGGCTTCCTGTCTTCAGGCCAGCACTGGAAGACAGAGGTCAGCAGGGACAGAAGAGAGCCAGGTTCAGGACATACTCATACTACAGAGAATGAGTTATCCACAGGTCTGGGATAAAAACACTTGCTGTTTTTTCACCTGCTTCTAGAAGTCAACTATCAGCAGCCCTTGGGTAGGCGCCATTAACCATGTGTTTGGCCTAGAAACATGTTTAGTTAGAAAATGTGTCACAATTCTCCCAGGCCAGTGCAGTCATTCTTTTTGCAGGGAAGGCAGAGGGCACAGGCTCCAGGGCAGGGTGAGGTCAGCGATGACAGCAACTGGTCCCATGGTCTCTTGTGCGGTTCCTACAACACCACACTGGCATTGTTTCTGGAATGCCTCTGATCATCATTCCTAATCCCATGGCCTACTCATGAGTAGAAGGATCTGGGCGCTACTTAGTCACTACTGGGCGAGGGCAATCTCTTCCCCCTTCCTGGGCAGCCTGCTTGGGCCCCAGGAGTCTCTGCTCACATGTGAGGAGCTCTCTCAGATGTGGCAGGGGTTCCTACTCAGCTACTTAAACCCCTTGAGATTAGATGTAACTGCTGGGTCTCCACAGCAGGGTCAGGAGCAAGAGGCCAGGCTCCAGAAAACAGTACCCCATCCCACATCTGCCACTTCTCTGATCACACCAAGACCAGAGTTTTCAGGGCCCTCCCTCATACCTCTGTTAAAACATAGCCCTGCTGGGATCCCTCTGGTTCTGGTTGCTGACCTCATTGCTTTAGTGAGGTCAGATGGATATTTGTCTCAGGAGCACTAGTGAACACGGAGTGACCCCATCCAGCTAGTCCTCTGTGGGGCGCAGCAGGAGAGTGGCCAGAGCTAGTTCATCTTTGAACTCAAGGTCTTTCTCATCTAGTTGTTATCCAAATTTCAGTTAATCAAAAACACAAGTAGACATTCAATCCCATGATCACACAAACTACTTTTAAGTTCCATGTATAGGTAGATGCCATTGGCTACCTGAATCCACAACGCCAAATACATAGGGGACATGCATAGAATGATCTCCAGCTTCCGACCTCAGCCTGCCTTAGCATCTGCACACTGAACACATCAAGCCCCGAATGTGTCCGTCACTGTTGGAGTTTGCTGCTGCTAGGATTGGTGTGGGGGATCCGGGGAAGTGGGGGAGTGTAGATTTGAGGGGTGATGACTGCAGCTCTTGTCTTTCATTTGAGGGTTTCTGACTCCCAAAGAGATCAAGGGTGACCAATGTCTTGCTGAAGGCCTCTGACTCTGCAGGGCCCAGCGTGGGTCTGAGAGCCCAAAGGAAAGAGCAGGTGATCATGTGGGTGCCCCGAGACCCCAGCTGGAGCAGCAGACACAGTCTAGTACTTCCTACTTCTGCCTGCTGACGGGCTGCAGTTCTGGCCACAATGGGTGACGTTGCCAGAGATGGGAGACTGTACCCAGAGCAGTCATGTGCACCCTCTGCTTCAGAGACTGAGGGGGGCCTGTGCAGTGAGTAGGAAGAGGAGAAGTGCACAGAAGTCTGCTCTTACTGTGTTTCAGGGACCCCGTCGTAGGGCTGTGCCTCAGGCTGATATTTCTGATTGCCACCACTTTCCTTGCTCTGCTATTTAGAAGGGATCTTTCCCAGGAGGCCAGATCCTTCCTTTGTCCCTGGGATTTTTCAAAACCCTGGGACATTTGATAGCACATCTACTGTATGGTGCACAGGATTTGGGTTTGGGGGTAACTTAATGGCAGGGATCTTCCAGGAGTGGTCTCTCTAGGCACAGCCTTGGTCAAGGGGACAATGCTCTAGAGGGTGTCAGGCGGTGGGTGAGAGTCTCCACACTGCACCGTCAGTCTGCCAGCTCTGGGATTCAGGACTTGAGAGTTCGGGGCAGAGCTGACATCAAAGAGAAGTGTGAGCTGGCTCGGCTCAGCCTCTGTCTCACCCCAGGATGAGACTAGAGTTCGCATCTAACCGAGAGACCCAGGATAGAGCCTATAGGCCACATCCCTAGACAGCTATGGTGTCCCTGTAACTCCAGCCATGCCCATTGTCTTCTCTGACAAAAGACCTTCCACCTGCATTTCCTGTTCATTTGATTCAACATGCTGGGCAAAGCCTGCCAGATTTCTGTCTCTTACACGTTGTCCAACTCCAAGTGCTCACCCACAGACTTGAGGGATTTTTGGAGAAGCTATCAACACTGTTGCACTTACATTTAGCATCTTAATGATCTGGAAATGGAGTTGACATGAAAATTCAAAATTGAGTCCCTAACATCATGCTAAGTGCTAAGCAAAGACTCAACTTTGGAGTAATAGTATTCTAAATCACATACATAGCAAGGGCTCCAGACTTATAGGAATGAACCCAGTAACGACCTGGAGAGGAGGGTGTCTCTATTCCTCCTGTTAGAGCTCTGCCTGGACCTGACAGAGTGGATGGGGAGAAAGCAATGGGTGCTATTAAGGAGAAGGAATAGTGAATTAAGTCAATGTCATGGGCAGAAGATCATAGACTTCTCAGAGAAACAGAATGACATAGACATGGAATTGGACTGATGGGGAGATGGAGTAATCAGGGACCTCCATCCAGCCCTCACTGCGGACGCCTTCCGTGAGAACTGCAGTCATGAGGAGGCAGTGATAGTATCTTGAGGTGAATAGTGTGTATAGCACAGTCCATGGAGAGGCAGGGCCCTGAGCTCTCCCCCCCCCCCCCCACCTCCCCCCCCCCCCCCCCGCTCTTGGTCACCACGGTCACCTTATCAGCACTACTGCTCCTAAAACTCAGGTTGCTTGGCAACAGTGAAGACTCAGAGAAGCAGTCTGGGTATCGGCTTCCTGTGCCCTACCCTTTCCTCATCTTAGACAGGAGTCCCCACTTGGAGTTCTTCCATATTGCTCTTTCTCACATTTACGACTCTTATTGTGAAGGGTCTGCTGCCTCCAGCCACTTGACATCCTGGGACCTCAGTGAGCTTAGTGTCTCTGCAGAGCCCCTCGGACTCCTGCTGAGCTCCACCCGGGTTTCTGACACCCCAGGGTATGAGCAGGGGTTCTTCGTGGGGACAGGGGCAGAAGAGCTGTTGCTGCAGGAGCTCTTTCCACTCCTTCAGCCAATAGCCATTAAGATACCAGCCCACTGGAGCTTGGTCTATTTCATTTTAAAAAGCGGCGGCAGCCCTCCGGCTTGCTCCCTTGCTTCCGGCTCCTGTTCAAAATGCTAGACTCTCTGTTTCCTGTTTGCTACAAGAGGATTGTGGTGTAGGACGGTGTTCTGTAAGTTTTTCCCCTCCAATAAATAACCCCTTTTAATCCAAACTGGTGTGGGGTTGTTTTGCTGCATTAAGCTGTCAGTAATTATTGAAAGGTTCTAGAGAAGGCCTGGGGTGGCGGGCGCTCTGGATGTGAGCAAGCATGTTTTGCCTCCCAGATGGGCAGTCATTTCCATAGCATGCTTCTCAGCAGCATTTACACTGAACACACAACAGCCGGGTGAAGTGGGGAGGGATGAAGAGCAGGACAAGGGGACAGTGGAATGCGGTGAGGGGCGGAGCAGAGGCAAAGGACTCCCATGCTCCTCTTGACTTCCTTGGCTTTCAATTTTAGGAAAAGATGGCCTGGAGATATGGCTCAGTGGTTAAGAGCACTGATTGCTCTTCCAGAGGACCGGGGTTCAATTCCCAGCACCCACATGGCAGCTCACAACTGTCTGAAGATCCAGTTGCAGGGGATCTGACACCTTCACACCAATGCACATAAAATGAAAAGTTAAATAAACCATAAAAATATTTAAAAAAATTTTTAGGAAAAGAGCCATGGTGGCCAGGCAAGAAAGCTCAAGATCATAGGACAATTCATGAAGTGAATGTGTGTCCTGATAAATTCTCCTCTGGCTAGGACTTGTTTCTAGTTAAAGGCACAAGCGAGCTGGGTGTGGATATAAGAAATGAAATACTTCGAGAAACACGAGGGCTTCAGGATGGCTTCTAGAGGGTAGACATGGAGGGACTGCATGGCTCCACCCAGTTATCACATGTCCTTGAGATTCAGCTTCTCCACTCCAGGGTCTGCTTTGGGTCACTGTCAGAGCTGCTCCTGAGGCCCGCCCAGTGAGAGCCCAGGTCATATTCTTCCCACACACAGCATCCTTAGCTAATATCGCAAGACAGACCTCGGGGACTCTGCTGGATGTGAGCAGCAGGGTGTCTGAGGAGCCTTCTAGAACTACACAGGCTCCCAGCCAGCCTGCCTTGTCCCTGAATCTCCCCTGGGGCTTTGCACCCCTTCTTGCGTCGCTGCAGACAGACACCTGGAGGTCAGCGACCTTCATCCCTGGATCTCACAGCCACCTGGCTGCCTGTCCTCTCCTCTTTGTAAAATGGGGTTGGATTGGCTAGAGTGACTGGGTGATTTAGGGAATTAATGTGTTGGACTCTTCCATATCTCACGTTGCTCATATGTCTGTTTTATATCGAGGGTAAATTTCTAGGAGGCAAACCTCAGGCCCAGGGAGCCTCCTCTGGGTTCTACCAAACATCCAGGTAGAAACTGTGCCAACCTCTTACCATTCTTTCTAAGTGTAGATCTGAAGGGAAACCCACCCAGTTTTTCCTAGGACAGGACACTCTCGGTGCCACCTCAGCAACCAAAACCGCAGGAAAGCTGAATTCCAGCCCTAGCATCAAAGCCTGACATCACTAAGAGCAATTTAGACTCGGATGTGCTCAGAAAGGAGAGGCTGGGGTTTCAGAGTGGGGCGCCCATGGGGTGGGTGAGGACAGAATCCCTGCTTTGGGGTGCTGCCAGGCTGACTACAGGGACATCGCCATCAAGTTAGTAGGGGACATTTGATGGCAGAGTTATGTGATAATAGCAGGGCCTGGATGGTTCAGAAGAAACCTAGAGTGAGGGTACCAATGGTTATGAAGGGACCCTCACAGAGGAGGTGGTACTCTGCCCCTGGCTGTGCAGGAGGAAGTGAGTTCAGGTGGGCAGGAGGCAGCAGAAATCTCATACTAGGTGAAGTGTCAGGTCAGTAGAGACCACACACAAAGACATGACAGCTTCGTCCACCCCTAGGGAACCACCAGTCATGGAGCTACTTTGTCCCCAGTAATCAACATTGACAAATCTTCCAAGGCTGCCCAGCTGAGTGCAAGCAGACTCACTGTGGTGGCTCATGGACTACTTTAGAAGGTTTGAGTGTTGAGCCAAGGAGACCGATTGTCCTCCAGAGGCCCACCCTTGCAGCTGATGAGGAAAATTCTTAGAAAGCAGGACCTAGAGTAGAGTCTTCTCCCCTTCAGGTGGCTGCCTTTGGGGAAAACGCCCTAGCTTTTGGTGCAGGACTGCAATGCAAAGGGAGGAGTCTGGATCAGCTACATGCCATTCTCTTGGCCAAGCATGCCTTCGGGGACTACTCTCTCTCCACAGCCTCTGTGGGGTGAGAACATCTGGGAAAAGGAGTGAGGGAAGTCCTTGGTAGGGAGTCCAAGCATCATCGTGGACTCTGGCTGATGCTCTATGTCCCCAGGAAGCCAAATACATTTCTCCTATCTGGCCCATGAGACCTGTGTGACTCTGGGCAAGTTACTTCATGGACTGTCAAATAACGTTCCACTCACTCCACAGGGCTGATGGGGCCACAGGGATGATAATGGCTCCTCCTGGGGAACTTCGCCATACCAAGGCTCAATTACCAAGCTGAACCTAACAAATGGACACCTGAGTTTTCTGGCTAGAGGCAACAACCTCAAACATCGGGCTCTCTCCAGCATGGTAGTACTAGTTGCTTAGGCATAGCTAGGAAGCACCAGTTCTTTCTCCTCAGGCATCATGTGCATTCAATATATTAAACTTCATACCCTGAGAACAGTAGATAACCAAAGGGACATTCCAGTAAATAGGCAAGAACGTGAAGTCCCTTTCCCGTGCCCTATGGCTTCTAACTGAGACCCGAACACAGGCCAGCAGGAGCCTGCCAGGACTTTGGGCCACTATATTGCCTTCTCTCTCTAAACTAACCCCAGAGTCTGACCCTTGAGCAATTTAAGTTTACACTACACTGTAAGACCCTCTTCCCAATCTGGCTGTGGTCCAGCTGGCTCCTGAGGCAGCTGGAGGACAACAGAAGAAAAGAACACCTGGGCACCAAAGCATGGCGATCCATTCCCTGGGCACCAGTGTTCCTCTTTTGAATATGCTTTCTAAGCTTGTGGCTGAAGAACACATAAGGCAATTGCTAATATGTTCAAACAGGATATCCCAGAAAACTATTGCAGTGCCTGCAAGAGATCCTTGTCATGGGTGTTAGGATTCTGCAGTATACTTGCCACGCCCTGCTCAGGCTGACAGCAGTGGCCGCATCGCACCTGCGCAGTTCTCCCCCCTCCCCCAACCGCAGTCTATGCATTGAAGCCGACTATTCCCCATCCCATTCCTGCATTGAAACTTTAGAGGAGCTATTGCACCATCCTTCACACACACAGGAGGGCACACTGCCTCAGGCCAACTATACCTGGTACACAGATGGCAGCTCCTTTTTACATGAGGGCACCTGTAAAGCGGGCTATGCCATAGTGTCAAGACACTGGGGTGGTGGAGGCACAGGCACTCCCCGCCCATACCACTAACCAGCAGATGGAATTAATAGCTCTTACCCGTGACTTCCAATTGGCACAGGGACAATCCCTAAATGTTTACACAGACTCCAAATATGCTTTCATATCTTACCTGTCCTGTGCTGCTATTTGGAAAGAGTGTGGGCTTCTTACAACAAAAGAATGGTCTATAACTAACTCAGGCCAAATTACGGCCATGCTAAAAGCCTCCCATCTCCTCAAGGCTATGGGGATTACTCACTGCCGGTCCCATCAGACCGACAGCTCCATTATCTCTGGGAAACAACCAAGCTGATGAGGCAGCTAGAGCTGCAGCCTCCGAGGCCCAGACTCACTACCACAGGGAATCCACACACTACAACCCGCATCCTCAAAGTCACCCTGGCACTCGACAAGTCTGTCCTATTTACACCAGCTCTTTTATCCTAATGGACTCTGTCTCATTTTGTCAAGGCTCACCTCTGCCCACTCCTGAGGACTTATCGAGTTCTTAAGAGCTATCACTGCTTCTTGTACAAGCTGCCAAAAGTCATATCCCAATTCCAAATATCATAGCTTCCCTTTTCCCACCCCTCAGGCCAGGGGCTCCCTTCCAGGGACTGATAGGCAGCTCGATTTTACTCACATGCCCACAGTCAGATGGGTTAAATATCTCCTGGTTTTAGTAAATACCATGTCCTGGTGGGTAGAAGCATTTGCTACCACAAATAAAAAGGCCCAGACAGTTTCTGACATCCTTCTCAGGGAAATTCTTCCCTGGTTTGGGATTCCAACTTCTCTCCAGTCAGATAATGGTCCTGAATTCACCTCTCAGATCTCTCAAACTCCAGCTAAAGCTCGCAATATCCCTGGCAGTTCCATACCCCATGCCGTCCTCAGTCCTCAGGGAAGGCAGATGAGCTAGCCGCTCCTTAAAAAGTACTCATTAGGACGTCACAGGAACTTCACCTTGACTGGTTAAAGCTCTTGCCCCTGGCTCTTCTCAGGCTCCAGACTCTCCCCAAACAACTCTTTTCCATCTTGCCCTTTGAACTCATGTATGGGTGGCCAGTTCTAACCCCCAGCCTCTCACCTAAACCCTCACCTCTCCCTAGTTACCTGCTTACACCCCTCCCTTTATCACCTCCGCTCCCTCCTATAGAAATTCACTGACTACCTTGACCATGTACCAACCCTGTCCTCCTCCATTGTAGATCAGGTCCTTCTTTCTCCTCCAGACCAACAACATATCTTGCCCCTTTCCCTAAAAGGCAGGGTCCCCTCAAAGTAATTCTTGTAACTCCAACAGCTGCTAAACTTGAGCCATGAAGCTGAAGGCACAAAGATCATCAAGCCTGCCTGGACCTACCCTCAGAAATCAACCCATCTCTCCTAAAGGTCAAGGTGACACCTTGGTGATGAAAAGAAACAGATGTTTTAAGCAGCTTGCCAGATCTAAGGAACACGGGAGGCTCCACATAGCCTGAGACAGCAGTGAAACCCCAGCTCTCGCAGGTCCCCCCTAAGTCAGCTGGAAGCAGTCTTGAGAAATTTGTGCCCCTTATCCCTCCTTTAATTCCCCCACTTTAAAAAATAAGAATGGGAATCCAGGCCAGGCCAGGAAGCAGCCACCAAGGGCATCCTGCTATCTACTCCAGTGCAGGGTTTGCTGGGCTCCTTCAGCCATGCCATAGTAGTGAGCACCTTTGGCACAGTAGCGGCTGAGTCCCAGTGAGCCAGGATGTGAGCAGGGGTGTGCAGGCTCACAGCGCTGCAGCTGCAGCTAGTTCTCAGCCTCACGTGTGTCCAGGCTGCTGCAGTGGGTGGGTCAGATCTGGTCAATATGACCCTGGGAGCTCATAAACTTCCCTGGACCATCCAGTCCCAACCCAGCAGCTCCTCCCAGCCCCTTCATGTAACTCTCCTCCAGGTGGGGCCAGTTCAGGCAGATCTAATTATTTATGCAACTGTCACATGGGCAGTTCGGAATGTTCTGAGTTCTGGGCCAGTTGGGCATCAAGCAGACTACTGGTTTTTCAGGGTGACCAGTACTGGAAAGAGGAGGAGGGGACTTGGGTCTCTACCTTCTGCAGGGCTTAATTTGAGGGTTAGGCATTGCCTGTTCTGTTCATTCTCTAGGGATGGCCACTTCTTCCAGGAAAGCAACCATTTCCCTGCCACCACCGTGGAGGAAATTTTGTGAAGAGGCATGAATGTTTCTTGAGTTTTTCCATCCAGTCAATGACATGTGGATGCCAGGGACTGGAGGAATCTCTATCCTGAGAACCCCACCATGCTCTCAGCTTTAGAGTCAGGACTGCTCAGAGAAGTAGCCTTCTTCTGGGCAAGCCACTTTATCTACTTTTCATGCCCAGCACCCCTGCCCCAGTCACAAGAGGAAACAGGTGTCCAGGAGCTGGTGGTACTCATGTGGCTAAGAGAATCAAAAGCTGAGGTCTTGAGAATCAGACCACACCTCTCTACAGTCACCCCTTCCCAAGAACAGTAAACCTGCAGAGGAATCTTACTCTTTTAGTTAGCGTCTTCCTCCCTCATACCTGGCACATAGTCTGGTACATGTGACATGAAAACTCCCCCTCTACCCCTAGAAATACATAAGGCCAAGAAATTTTCTTTGTTTCCAGAACTGAAAGCTCTCTCTCTCTCTCTCTCTCTCTCTCTCTCTCTCTCTCTCTCTCTCTCTCTCTCTCTCTCCCCAGAACCCCTAAGCACACTGGCTGCAGCAGGATGCTCTAATCCTCCTCTGATGAAGCTGCTAACTCTTCTTGGGGTTAACTCATCCTAGCCCCTGTGAATCAAACCCATGTTTTCTTCCTTAGTTGATTTTTCTCAAACAATCTCAATACCTAGTTGGAAAAGCAAAGCCCTGACCTGAGCTATTGCTCTCTCTGGAGGCTACTGTCACAATAGGTCTTCCCAGTTCCTCCAGATACAAACAACGATCCCTCTAGGCAGTGTTGTTGATGTGCTTGTGACTGTATTTGTGAGAGTCTAGCAGGCCCTGTGAACACATCTCTATTACAGACTAGGGAATAGATGGACTAAGTTTTTCCAGATACAGGTAGCTTTGATTTCAGGTCATTGGGTACCAGAAATCATGCCCTCTTCCTCACCATGTCATGCTAGCTCTCTACATTTACCCCCTGATTCTCTACACAGCTTTTTGAACATTTTAAAGGCACCAAGATATAGGAAGGTCAGCTTGTGGCTTTGATTCAGGTGGCTTCTGTAGAAAGCATGATGCCAATAGTCAATGTTTCACCTTGGAATTAATAACCATGTAGCTATTTCCTCTGAATTAAAACCTTCTCTCCTGGAAGGAGGAGAATGGTTCATAACATTCAGGAAGTTAATGAATCTTAGAGACTTGGGTAACTCAGAAAAGTTGAGGGATTCACATGGGACCTGCCTCCCCTGAGGTTACATAAATAGCAATCTCTGGAGAGAGGAGACTCTGGGGGACTGATGGCAGTCACACAGGCTGTGCAGGAGAGTTCCAGAGCTTTCCTGACTTGTGACCCATACTGGGTGTGCTTTTCAGTGAGGCCATAACAAACTCATTGGCTCACAAAGCTATGCTTGGGTGAACTCTTTGAAGCCACCATCCATGTCCTGTTTAAGTTGAGTAGCGTTCTCCCATGTCTCCCCAGGGAAAATCAGACAACCGTTCTCTCCACAGTGTCTCAGCCCATCCGCCGCTCCTTCCTTCTCCCTCTCCGCCCCACTCCTCTGACTGCAGCTTCTCGTGCCTTGCTGGGGCATGGGGAAACAACTTAGTTAAGTTCCAAACCAGGGCTTAACAGGGGGTGATCCTTGGTGACCAGATACACTGTCCGTCCAAGAATTTTTCAGCAGTGCCAAAATGCACAAGCCAGGACAACTCAGCCACCAAAGACGCCGGCCACCAGGCTTGTTTGACTACCTGAGTTTGACTCCCAGGACCCACGTGGTGAAAGCAGAGAGAGTCAACTCCTGCAAGCTGCCCTCCCATCTTCTATACCACTTGCTCCCCCACAACACATATAATATTACACGATTTTAAAAGCAAGTTGCAGTTAATGGGAAGTATCTCCAATACCGCCCAGACATGACTCCATCACGGTCTCTGTAGAACCCAGTTGTCCGCAGACGAGAGCGATAACCGTGAGGAGGACCTGCTGCTCTTCCTAGGATTTCTTCCTTGGCTGATTTTTTTTCTTTGCAAACAATTTCCACACAGAGTCCCGCCCTGCCCTGAGTCCTTCTCTGGGGCCCAGTACCCATGTAGGGCAGGTAACTCTGCCTGTAACTCCAGATGGCCTCTGACAGCATCTGTGCACATGTGGCCTACCCTTACACAGACATACGAGTCTCTCATATAAGCCATACTTACAAGAAGTGGTGGGGGAGGGCAGGGATGGACATGTTACACCTCATTCTCTTATATTAAACATACATTCCATAAAATTCATGTCTCAAAGGAGTGCAGTTGGGTAGGTTTTCAAACACACAGGGCTTCTACAGCTAACACTCCTTTACCAGCCTGATACTTAACACCAATTTGCCACTGCCACCCCATCCCAAGGCTTAGAAACCTACTCTTCCTTCCTTTGAATTTTCTTATTAAAACATTTTATATAAATAAAATTAAAATTTTGGGGGGAATGTGAGTGTGGGTGTGTGCATGCCACAGCATGTATGTGACCGTCAAAGAACGACTGTGGGAGAGTTGCTTCTTCCCTTGAGTCTTTGTGAGGCCGGGTCTCTCTCCAGTCCCTGCCTCACAGTGTGCTCCAGCCTCAGCTAGCTCAAGAGCTGGCTGCTGATTTCACGGTCTCTGCATCTCACTGTAAAGACTGCTGTGCGACACGTGTGTCACTGCAGCTGGTTTTATGGGTGGCTTCTGGGGTGAGTTCAGGTCATCAGCGTTGCCAGCAAGCACTTTGATGAGCTGAGTTGTGTTCCCTGCCCAGGCTTATCAAATATGAACGACTCTCCTAAGCCTCATCCACATCGAGACAGTGTTATTCACAGCTGAAAAACATCCACCACATGGATACATCATTCCACTTATTGTCTAATAAACCACTCGAGGTGCTTTTCCTCTGGGACGTGATGTTGAGGATGTAACCACTATGAAGGTCCATGTATCAGCTCTTGTACGAACACCTAATGAATTTCTCCTGGGGAATAGACTGGGCAGTGGAATTCTTGGACCAACTGATTATTGTCTGTCCAGCTCTCTGATGAATATTTTTCAAACTTGTGTCTAGTTTTGGCTTCAAGCTCCCAATCACCCTGCCTCAGGCCTCCTAAGTACTCCACTCTTTGATCCTTATTGAGTTATTCTCAGAACTGAGGGCTGGACCCAGGGCCATGCTTACTAGGTATTTTCTTACTGAACAAAATTTGCTGTGAGGTAGAGGTCCAACTTCATTCTTTGCACATAGGAACTCCACAGTCATGACAACCTATGATGATTAAATCTTGGCAGTCAGCTTGCCAGGTTTAGAATCACTGTGGAAACATGTTTGGGGCCACGTCTGCAAGGGATTATCTAGATCAGGCAGGCTGCAGTACCTATCCCCCGGGCTGGGGTCCCAGACTGAACAAAGGAGGAAAGTGAGTGGAGCAGCTCCTCGACTGTGGGTGCCATGTGACCCACCACATGCCTTCCCAGCACGGGCACGATGTGACCCACCACCACGCCTGCCCAGCACGGGTGCAATGTGACCCACCACCACCACGTCTTCCCAGCACGGGTGCAATGTGACCCACCACCACCACGTCTTCCCAGCACGGGTGCAATGTGACCCACCACCACACCTGCCCAACACAGCAGACTGTATCCCCTAGTACTGTGAGGCAGAATAAACATTGCTTTGGTGTCACAGTAATAAGACACGAGAGCAACACCATTTGTCAAAAAGGCTATTAGATGATGGCTTTGCTAGCCCTGCTGAGGTCAGATTGACTTCACATTTGAGGACGCTGTTACCTATGCATGTCTACCCTTAGGCCAGCATCATTTAAAACGGGCAAGTGTGAGTTTCCGAGCTTATTTTATTTTTTCCCTACATTTGATCCTATGCACAAGTTCCTGCAACCGAGATGTTGCCAACTAGCTGGCTTGGACCCGTTTGTTTGGTGTGGATGGAAACCATGGGTAGGCAGGAGAGCAAGGAGAAGGAGACAGCTGGGAGCAGCAGAGGGTGCTCTGTAAGTGTTCCTATGCTCTTGATGCCTTCGGAGTCAAGCTTCTCCACCCTGGTTAGTTTTAACTATCAGCTTGGCATAACCTAGAATTGCCTGGGAAGCAATCCTCTACATCAGGCTGACCTGCGGGCATACCTGTGCTGTACTGTTAGTCTTGTTAACAAATAATCCTTGATATAAAAAGACCAAGCCCATTGTGGGCAGCGCTATTCCCTAAGCAGGGGCCCTGCACTATATAAGACAAGAATGCTAGCTAAGTAAGGAAGCAGGCAGGCAGCACCGCACACTTCGCTCTCTCCTCTTAGCTGCAGTGGTCATGATGCTTTAAGTTGATTTTTTTACTTCCCCACAGTGATGGGAGCAAAAGTCAAATAAACCCCCTTTTCTCTCCTATGTTGCTCTTGGTCAGGATGTTTTATCACAACAACAGAAAGGAAACTAGGGCCCTCATAAGACAGGATTACCCAGCTCTTGAGAGCAGCCAGAGTCATGGCTCCCAGCGTCAGGACCTGGGACTCTTGGTCCTTGACGTTTGACAGCTCTCCTCCCCGTGCCCACTGCGCTCTCCACTGCGGTGGCCTGGCCTCTTCTGTGGCTGTCGGAGACCCCTCCCGGTCCAACTCAGCTGCTTCTGCTGTCATGTTATCAGCTCAACCCAAGGATGGCCATGGGTGGATGTGTCAGCCAATAATGTACGTGAAGACCTGAGTTAGATCCTCAGAGTCCACATAAAAATGTTGGGCATGGGAGCAGTTGCTTGTAACCCCAGCGCTGGGGGAACAGGGCAGGTAAATGCTTGGGCTTGCCAGCCCAAGCCTGCTAAGTGAGTCCCAGGCCACCAAGAAATGCTGTCTCAAAACACAAGGTGAATGACACCTGAGGAACCACACCCAGGACTGCCCTCTGGCCTCCTTGTTCACAGGCTCATGTGTGCACCCTTATACAAACGTACACAGAGAAAATGGGTCACCGGCTTTCCATTGTGGTTGGACTAACGGCAACCCCACCAGTGGTGTGTCAGGACCCCCCTTTCTTCAACCCAGAACTAAAAGTCAAAATAGAGCTAGCACATGGCATAGCTTTACCCAAGAACACGCCAGCAGGGCCCCCGCAATCCCTGTTTATTGTTCACTATTTACAATACCAGGCTTACAGTATTGACCTAGGAATCCCATCAACCCAGGGAAGATGTAAGAATGTGACACAGTGCACAAGGTCCTGGGTTCTGCCCTCAGGACAAGCTTCTGGGAAGTGGCGGCAGGAGGAGCAGAAATTCAAGGTCATTCTCAAGCACCTAGGGAGTTCAAGACCAGCCTGGGCTAGAGACCTTGCCTCACAAAGAAGAAAAAATGTGGTGCATATATGCAATAGTATTTTAACCAGCATGGAAGAAATATAAAATTAGATGGGGTGAAATTAGCCAGACTTGGAAGTACAAATGGTGAATGTTCAATCTGAGGTTCCTACACTTTTTTATAGATACATACTTACACCCCGCCAGCAGAAGAGGTGGGGATGGGAGTGGGCAGACGTGTGGGGAGCAGTGGGAGAGGCTGAGTGCTGTACAGGATGTGCTTGGGAGCAATTCTCTTGTGTGAGACCCAGCACTGTGCACAGTGCACATTCACTAATAAAGGGAAAAAAGACCCCTGAGGAGAGAGGCGTTCATTGGGTCAGTGATGCAACATGGGCCGGGCAGAGCACAGGACCATGTCTCCCCGCTGGCTCACAGTGAGCCAAACTTGTTCTTCTGGGTGGGAAGGGGGGTGGGGTTGAAGTCCACTGAGACTGGGAAAAAGTCAGGTGCAACAAACCAGCAAGAGGGAGGTTTGAAGCACTCAGTGCAGCACTGCACTTTCCCAAGGGGTCCGTGGGTCCAGCAGCACTGCAGGCAGGAGGGGAGGCTGGCTACCTGCTTGCTTTTGTTCTAGGTTTCTGGGGTACCAGAGAAAAGTCTAGAAGTTGTCTACTGGGAAGACAGGTTGCCCTGTCTCTCTCACCTATGCTCTCTGAGGGTGAACCGACAGCAAGAGTGCTCACAGGACTCCCTCAATGGTGCTTAGGGCATTGCCAGAGTGGACAGGGTCTGCCCAGTACACCTGGTGAGTCTTAAGGGGCAGATGGGAGTTTTACAGAAATCTGTTGAAACTGTGGATCAGTTTAGGCCAGTGTGGCGTCTAAACAAATGTATTCAAAAATCCAAAACGTTTCTTTTTGTCTGTGATTCTAAGCATTCAAACACAGAAAACTACACACTCAACGTGTACATATTACTGAGTTTGGACAAATGGATATCCTGCCACACTGTCAACACAGTTGGGACAATTCACCATGCTGCCTGTCACTCACTGTTCTGTTGCTGTGAAGAGACACCACTATCCAGGCAACTCTCATAAAAGAAAGCATTTGATGGGGAGGGAGCTTACAGATGTCGAGGGTGAGTCTGCGACTGTCTAGGTGGGACAGGCAGGCATGGCCCTGGAGCGGTAGCTGAGAACTTTACATCCTGGTCCACAGGCAGCAGGCAGAGAAAGACTGGAGCTGACCTTGGGTTTTTGAACTGAGTCCAGCCAAGGTACTGACTCCAACAAAGCCACACCTCCTAATCCTTTCCAAACAACCACTAACAAAACAGTGAGCCGGTGGGGGCTATTATCATTCAAACTACCACACCTACCAACAACCAAAGCTTCGCTGCTGTTTTTTTTTTTTTTAAGTTAACAGGCAATCTGCCCCCATCTCTGTGTGTGACTAGACACTAAGCAAGCGCCTCCTGCTGAGTGAGCCCCACGCCTGCTGCTGCCCCTCCGCCCCTTCGTGTTGTTTTGAAGCAGACGTTTCCTAATCTCCTGAGCTATTCTGAACCTACAACCCCAGGCAGGCCTTGACCCTCCTGTAGCCATAAACCACACACCTTATATAATCAAGAGAGCTGGCTCTACCCAGGGGCCCACCCATCACTGTCCTGAGAACGGCACTGATGGGCTGACGGATTACACCTACACAGTTATTTCTTCAGAACTTCATGGTGTGGGTGTGGGTGTGTGTGTAAGTACATATGAACAGTTCAGGGGAACAGTTATGTCTCTCTTCATGAAAGTAAGACAAAACCCCCAAAGATTGCTCATAACCTAAATTTTAAAAAACATTTTTAAAGATTTTCGAGTTATGTGTTTGCATGTGTGTCTGTCTGGGTGTGTTATGGGACTAAAACTCTGAAGAGGGTCAGCGTCTACTAGCTGCTTGGAGTATTTCACACATGTGCATACATACAACATAACAGTCTAAGTATGGGAGGCTATGTGGGAATAAGTGAGAGCCATGAGGAGAAGACGAACACTGTGCGAAGAATATCCATGAACAGAAGCAGAGTTCTGAATGGAAGGAACGGGCCAGCGGGAGAAGGCAGCAGAGGGACACTGTGGGGTAAAAATGCACGGAACAAGCTGTATATATAGTATGACGATACCATGATTTTGCATGCTAACTGCAAAAGAGTAAAATAAAAAGCATTTTCCTTACATCTTTATCATGTGTATGGTGGCGGCATCCCCAGCACAAATGTGGAGGCCACAAGGTGACTTGCAGTTGGTTCTCCCCTTCCACCAAGAGTGATCCCAGGATTGAACTCAGCTTTCTAGGCTTAGCTACAGATACTGTAACTGCTGAGCCATCTTGCCAGCCCCTAGAAAGCATTTTTGAATGAACGGTGAGTAAGGAAGAAAGTACAAATGAACAGAGGGCCTACCTATGAGAAAAATGTGAATGAGAATCCAATTTCAGAGCCCCTGCTGGGGTTTTGAACCCTGGTCATCTGTCCATGTTCTCAGTCATTAAACAAGGAGGGTGATCCTGGAAACCCCAGCATGTCTCACCATGTAGGAAACCTCAGCATCTCCATATCCCCATTTCCAATTGTCTTCCCAGACCATGTACCCAGACATGGACAGAAACAACCCAAGGCAGGGCTATAGCAAAGAAGCTGTCTATATTTTACAAAGAAACTTATTATTGGGACTAGAGAGATGGCACAGACGTTCAGAGTACTGGCTGCTCTTGAAGGAGTCAGTGCCACTGCAAGTACCCACAACCACCTTGACTTCAATCTCAGAGGAACCAGCACCCTCTTCTGGCCTCCATGGGTACTGCACTCACGTGGTGCAGCGATGCATACAGGCAAAGCACTTATACACATAAAACTTAAAAGAAATTTTATATTTGATACTTACCCATTCATTTTACCCAAGTTTCTCTTGTCTTGTCTCTTGTTTTCAGATATTTTAAATTTATTTTTTTCTCAGAATTGAGCTAACATTTTCAATAAATATAATTAAGTACAAATTCAATTCCAGAGGAACTAGTGTCTGTGGTGAGATTTCTCTACTGTTTGAAAATTAGTGGGTATTGTTGAAGTATAGATTTTTTACATACACATAAAGGTAATTACTATAGAAAATAATCCATATTCTCATCCCCACCTTCCTCTCTCTTCAAACTACCAACATACATTATATAAAATGTATAGTTTTTATTTTCCCTTTGACCCTTTGTATCTTTGATGCCATACTTAATAAACTGCCAAATTAAGGCTACAAAAAAAATCTATCACTGCTTCCTTCTGAGAGGTTCTCAATTTTCAGTATTATATTTAGATCTTCAATCTTCTGGTTTCATTTTTATTCACGGTGTAAATTCAGTACAGGTCCCACTCAGTTGTGCGTGTGAATCCATGGAGCCTGGCATTATCTGTTGGAAAGACTATTGCTTCCCCTAATGAACAGTCTCTCTCTCTCTCTCTCTCTCTCTCTCTCTCTCTCTCTCTCTCTCAGCAAATTGGTCGTGGGTAGGTAAGATGCCGCTGGGCTCTATGACACTCCTGCTGGTTTGTGCACCCATATGCAGTATACCACACTGCTGCCTGCCCATGCAGCTTTGTATAAGCATTTGAATTGTGTAGTCTCTCCTTTACACAGGCTGGCCTCTGTCGCTGTAACAAAACACCTGGGAAAGATTCATTTTGGCTCTTAGTTTTGAAGGTGTAAGCCCATGGTCAGCTGGCCCCCTTGCTTTTGGGCTGCCTAATAGTATGGTCATGCAATGCTCACGGGTGAAAGAGGGAAGACACTAGGGTCTCACAATCATCTTTGAGGGCACACTCTTACAAATACCCCACCCCCGGCCTCACCCAATACAGATTTCCACCATAGTCTGCTTCTCAAGCTGTGGGCCAAACCTTTCACAACTGGTGATCATTAGATACAAATGACATCACCCTGCAACTTTAATTGCTTTGTGTGCATACATGTGGAGGCAACAGGCTGATGTTAGGGGTCTTTCTCAGCTGCTCTCCATCATGCATCTTTTGAGGGAGGGTCTCTCACTGCTCCTGGAGCTCCCTGAGTAGATTGCATGGCAGCAAGCTCCAGGGGTCCCCTGCCTCTGCCTCCTCAGTGTTGGGGTTTCAGGTGCAGACCACCAAGCCCCCTTTGAAGCTGGGTCCTCACACTCACACAGCAAGCTCTTCACTGACTAGGCCACCTCAGCAGATGCCCCCTTGCACTTAATTTTACACCAGATTTTATTATTTTGGGTTAGCTACAATTGTGCGTGATTTTGAGGGTTGGCTTTTATTTTCTTTGGATGACAGAAGAACATTGAGTATTTTTTATTGTTGCCAAGACATGATTTATCTAGGCTGAATAGCATTCCACTGTGTATATGTGGCATGGTGTCTGTTTGGTTCAACTCGTTGAATAGTCCATTGTTTTGAATCCAGAGTCTTGTGCATGCTAGGCATAGTTCTACTAATAAACTATGCCTCATCCCCAACACAGAGGTAAAATTTTGATGAAAACATTGTATTTGATCTTTAGATCAGTTGGGAAGTTCTCACCCCATGACTGCACAGTACCTTCCTGTTTGCTCAGAACCTTTAACTTCAGCAAAAGTTGGTAGCATGTTGAACCTCCTTGACTAGGGTAATATGTAATTCCTTTGCTCTTTGGGATGCTACTGGTAACAGAACTTGCTTTGTCAAGTTGCCCATTGCCAACATAAATAGCCGTCCACACACAGCTATGTGTCACTGAAGGATGGGGGGACATTCAGGGAAACGTGAGTGCATCAGTGTGTGAATGCTGTGGAGAACTCACACACACCAAGAAGGCATAGCACCCATGGGGCCAACACTGTCTACTTAGCAGATTGGGACCTGAGGAACACATGACCTGGGTGGCACGCCATTGTGCTTGCTGTTTTTGGTCAGGTCTGAGCAAGTATAGGCTTGGTCTGCAGTAAGGATCCGAGAAAGCATGAGTTCACTCTCTAGCTGACGTTAGAGATAATACCACTCACCTGGATGATGGGACATCACTGGGCCCACAAGTGTCACCCCAGAGGAGCTGACTCTGGACCCTACTACCTAGAACAGATCACTCTGAGGGTCCTAGGCCTCCAGAAGATTCCCTCATGATAACTCTGCCACCTGTGCACAGCCACAGCCCCTCCATTCTCACTGCCACTGACCCTGGAGAGACTTACTCTCCAACATGCATGATCTGTCTTTATAGAGATGACCAGGAGAGACCTTGATGTTCATGATGGCTGAGCCTAGAGACCTTTCTGTATAAGTCTACAGATTAAAAAACTCCCAAGATCCTCCATGACAATGGCAGAAGTCAGTGGCAGTACAGCAGTGGGCTGGGCAGGGATGACAGGCAGGTCATTGGTACCCGTGTGGAGTATCAATGCTGATGTCCCATGAGAAACAGTCACAGGCAGGCAGGCACTGGCCCTGGATGCTCCAGAGACCCTGCTGACAGATCCTGAATGCTACAATAGCGTTCAACTTAAAGAACAGATGCCACCCACTATAAGGGTTTTGTGCCTCCTGCTGAAGGATGCCGTTTTCAGGCAACACCCAATAATATTCCCCATGGAAGTTGCCACTGAAAGGTACTTATGGCAGAATGCCCTGGGTGGCATGGTTGACTAATCCACACCGTGCCAGGGTAGCAGAGGAGAAAGGGTAAGTCATGGAGGCCTCTGAATCTCTTTTCCATTACTATGATGAAATGCTCAAGCCTAGGTAGGTAGTTTATAGAGGAAAAATGTTTATTTAGTTCCCACATCTGCTGGCCCTTTCATCCTGAACTGACATGGGGTATCACAATGCAAGGGGCAGGATCACATATCTGTGCCTTCAGATGCCACTCCCTTTTCTTAAAAGCCCCCAGCACTGAGGCCCGATTGCCCCATCCTAATAAGTCGTATCTACTCCTAATCTGACCCCCAAAAGCCCTGCCTCTACCCACCATTTTCAAATGGGTTTCCAATCTCTTTAGACCATACAGTGGGAGTTAAATGTCGAGATGGCAACCCCAGGAGGCAAACTCCTAGTACCCTGTGTGCAAACAGCATCTCTTTTGGCCTTCCCCAGCCACATGCTACCTTAGAAACTAATGATCAAGACTGGCTGGCACTCAGCGCAGGACAGTGGCCCCCTGCTCAAGTTCCAGGGCAGCACCTGGCCCCTTCAGGCACCAGAGCAGATGATTTAGGTCAATTTTTGCAGCCAGGCCTTGGCAAGGATTCCCTCAGAGAAGGGGAACACGAGAAGACTGGAATCAGCTACCAATGGGAAGGATGTCCTGCCCAGGCTTACACTGGGCAACAAGACACTTGACTATAGAGAATCCTGGGTGTGAAATATGTTGGATGATGATGAACCTGCCTGCCCATTACTCCGGAGAGCTTTGTGGCTCCTTGGCTGGCCTGCCTTATCATTGGGGTCCTCGCAGAACTAACTCCATGACCCTCAGGTGCCCCAGGACCACACCAGTCTCTCGGACTTGTGAGTCTGCAGGTGTTCTTTCCCCTGGAGCCACTCTGAGAACCAAAGCCTCACTATGGGCCACCTTTCATTGTACTCTATAAGAAAATGCCACAAGCTAATTGGAAATAAGCAAATACACAGAGGTTCTGCTAATGTCTTGGGGGAATTTGAGCTCATTAATTTTTCACCAATAAATACTTGAAAATATCGTTAAGTGCTGATAACTCAAAACTACCAAATGAAGCGGTGCTGTATATAGACTGTGCACAACTAATCGTGTGCAAAGTTCACTTCAAATCCACGGGGAACAGGGGCTTGACTACAGAGCACTTGTCCAATGTGCACAGGGTCCTGGGATTGATGCCCAGCACAAAAAAAAAAAAGAAAAAAAAGCACTGGTTTTTATAGTTTGCTTGTGGGTGTTCCATAGAGGCTCATGTGTTGAATACTCAATCCCCAGCTGGTGACATGTGCTTTGGAGGCTGTGGAACTGAGATGTGGTCCTCACTAGAAGAAGGTCTAAGACACCAGGAATGAGGACCCTAGAAGGCTTTAGTCCCGCCCTGGCTCCAGATCAGCCACTATGTGAGAAGTATTGCCTGTAAGTGCCTGTTGCCAGGGTCCAACCCACTTCGCCATGCCTTTCCAACCATGATGAACTCTTGAGTCAAAATAAACCCTCCTTCCACTGGCCAGACAGGGTCAAGTAGCAGTGCAGAGGCCATGTGCAAGATGGGTACTGAGCTGTGATGCCATGCAGCTCTAGACTCGTACAGGCTGAGCACCCCCAGGAGCCCATGCAGGAGATGGTCACACTACTCAAGAGGTTCTAGAGGCAATGGTAGAACCAGAAGAACAGTGGGAATCTATATAAAACAAAAAACAAGTCTCCACCTGAGACTTTCAAATAAGAAAGAAGTAGAGATAGTCGTTTTCATTAGGGCACCCAGAAGGGGAACTCCAAGGGTGGGAAGACAGCTCAGCTGAAAAGCACTTGCTGTACAAGCACAGACATTCGGGTTTGATGCCCGATGCCCACATACACAGTGCACATCTGTAGCCCTCGATAACCAGTGGGAGCTCAGGTGAGACTCTCATCTAAGAAAATAAGGTACAGAGCAACTGAGGAAAACATCTAGCATTGTCTGACCACTTCATGTATGTGCACACGACACAAGGGCACACACACACTACTCTTGTGCATGCAAATGTGTGTGCAGATACACACATGCACACAAAGAAGTGGAAATCCACCCAAGAGCACACCAGGAAATAACTCCAAGCTGGAGTTGGCAGTATGAGCCCTCCAGCCTATTTGCTGATGAGCCCCTGGAAGCCCAATCACACATCTCTCGTCCCACTGACAAGGAAGAGGCCATGTCTTGATAAATGAGCACTAGGACAAAGAAAGAAGTGCTCTTTGGGCATCAACGAAGATCGTGTCTGCTCGAAGCAACCCACACACATGCTGTAAACATAGAACTCAGACAACGTGGTGACGCTTCTGGGCAAGAGATTCTGGGATTTATGTATAGCAACTGTGACCATCCCAGGTGACCTGTCACAATGTGCTATGATACTACTGTTTGGACATGAGCCATGTGATATGGTTTGGTTTTGTTTTTTTCCTCATTGTTGTGACAAAATACGAAAACAGCTTAAGGAAAGAGGTTTCTTTTGGCTCACAGTTTGGGGGGGTGTACAGTTCATTACGGGACAAAAGTGTGAGGTGAATTGTTTCATTTTGGTCGTGGTCAGGAAGCAGACAGTGATGAGTGAAGGGATTAAGCTGGCTTCCCTACCCCCTTCTAAAATTATTTTATTTATATGTCTTTTCCTGTGCGCATATCTGGGTACCACACACTTGCAGTGCCCACAGGGGCCAGAAAAGGAGTTGGATGTCCTGGGAGCGGAGTTACAGACGGTTGTGAGCTACCCTGTGGGAACTAGGGATCAAGGTCAGGTCCTTTGGAAGAGCAGCCAGTGCTCTTAACTGCTGAGTCATCTCTCCAGCCCCCTTTCCTCATTTTATCCATTCTGGGCCCCACTATGCTAGCCCATGAGGTCCACAGGCACACCTACCCAGAAACACAGCGAGCTAATGATTAGCCATCACAGGACACAGTGTGGATCAACCCAGAAGAGTGGTCTCCAGCACAAGCGAGATTTCTTCAACAGGTGCTTTCCGAATGTTTACAGGGCTAGAGGAATACTGACCTCCAACAGAGGTGCATTCTAAAGAGAGAAACGCTACGGTGGATCATGATGACGACCAACCAGAAAGGAAATCTAAAAGATCCTGGGGACTTGACTGAGGGCAAAGTCCACCCTGGGCAGCCACTGCAGATGATCCTGGGCAGAGCTTCAGGGCACTGGCTCAAATGACCCTGCCCAGGCTGCCAAAGCCAGCAGCTTCAACAGACTCTTTGCTCACCCAAGGCAGTCATGGCATAGGAGGTAGAGCAGGGAAGTTACAGGTGCCCTAGAATGTGCAACCAAGTCACCTCCCCCGAGTCTGCCTGGCCTGAGCCTTGGTGCTGCCCAGCAGAGACGGCAGCAGCTCCCACTGAGCCACCCAAGCCTCAGAAGTAGACATCCTCCAGATAATGTCATGACTTCCCAGGCCTGTGACATTTGCAAGCCTTCTCCACTAAGGAGTCTTGGACACAAGTGTTCTAGAGAAGGCATCGGTCTACCTTCTGCTCTGTTCCAGGCTCCTCAGCAGACTAGCTTCATCACAGCTGACATGGGCTAGCCTCTCCCTACTTCTAGTGGTAGCCATGTACTGCTTCATTACCCCAGGGCTGTGCACACATGCAGCTTCCCCAGGAGACACAGGTCTTCCCAGAGAGCACCTCAGCTCCGAACAGTAATTAATACCCCCACCTGCAACTCTGACCGACATGATCAAGAGCTGCCTCAACTAGTTCATCACCCTTGTGATGATAGCCTAGGATGGCTTACAAGGTGCCACTAACATCCATCAGCACCTCCACCCAAAGCAGGGCCTGTTGAGTAACCAGAACAGCTGCGTAGTGACTGGGCAGAGGGGCAGGTACAAGGCCTGGTCCAGTGCCCTCAGGTGCCAGTGGGTGATGGCTCAGAACCTCTATCCACTGCCTTTCCAGCAGTCCAGGCTGGTTCCTGCACCTGACCTGTGCGATGAGGTTTCTCAGTGTGGCGCTCCATCCAGTCCACTGGCCAGCCGAGGGGTTCCAAGCCCTTCTGTAAGGGTTCCGCAGCCTCCTGATTCTGAGCAGCATTAGTTACCACAGTCATCTCCTTCAAATTTGGCTGCTTGGAAGTGACACCTTCTGTACCAGGTTGGTAGAGATGTAGCTTCCTGTCTCCTGTGGTCCACAACCTCCTCACAATCCAATCCTTGGCCCACTGGGATCCCAGCATAGAACAATGGTGCCAGAAGCCAAATTAGTGCAGTCCCAATGCCCTGCCAGTCTCTTCAGCCACCAATGTCAGTAGGACTCAGCCTTCTTCCTGCCCTCATAGCTCCCGACGTGGGTGTGGGTGGGTGGGTGGGTGGGTGGGTGGGTGTGGGTGCGCACGCGCGCACCTGAGGCTAAGTCTCCAAAATCAAAGCTCCAGTCATGACGGCCATGGTAGTAGTTGTACATTCAAAAACCCAGAATAATTATGTCCACAGACTAACACTACCCTAAAGATACCCATAGTCATGTTCCAAACCTTGAAACTTGCCAGAATGTCATATTACATGGGCAAGAAGATCAGGGGTCATGGAGAAATTATCTTTATAATGAACTGCTCTGGATTATTAAGTAGTGTTAGTTACCTAGAGTCACAGAAAGTGGAGTAGAGGCTGGAGAAGTGGCTCAGCTCTTAAGAGCCTGTGCTGCTTTTGCAGAGGACCTGGCTTCGGTGGCTTCATAGCCTGCCTGGCTCTAGGGGATCCGATGCCCTTTTTCCATGGGTACCAGGCATGCCTGTGCTGAACAGACATACATACAGGCAAACCATCATAGATATCAGAAAAACCATAAAATTGAAGTGGGGAGTCAGAAGAGGTAATGGGGTAGTGATAGAATGTGAGGCCGGCCTGTTTGTAGGCCATCCCTTGCTTTTGAGAGGAAAGAAGGGCTCGAGGCAAAGGATACAGCGGCCGCACAAAGCTAGAGAGTGCAAGGTTGAGGACATTCTATTTCTAGAGTCTCCAGGAAGCAGCGTTGCCTTTCTGACACCTCGATGATGCCTTATGGGGCCTGTGCCCGACCTCTAGTCTACAGACTCCATGAGGCACCAGTTCTATCGTGCCCGACCTCTAGTCTACAGACTCCATGAGGCACCAGTTCTATCATACGAAGGTAAGCAGCTTGTGGTATTATATCAATAGTAGGAAACTGATAGACATCCTACCAACAGACTATGAAAGTAGCATCACAGTCATCTCAATAGATGCAGAAAAAGCATTTGATGAAATTCAACACATACTCATGATAAAAAAAAAACCAACAAAAAAGAAACCATAGTAGCAGCACGTGGTGGAACATGGAATCCCAGCTGCTTAGGAAGCTGAGGCCTTCCTGGGCTACAGAATGAGTTCAACCAAGGTCCACCAGAGTAACTTAGTGAGACCCTGCCTCAAAACTGTAAAAGGTCTGGGGTTGTAGCTCAATGGTAGACTGTTTGCATAGCAAGGTCCTTGTAAAAGAGCCTAGATTTGGTCTCCAGTGCTGGAAAAAATTAGGCATGGATGCCCTCTTGTAGAGTGGGTCTCGGATCCGACCAGGGAGCAGTGGCTACCCCCAAAATGGTGGTGCCATATCTCACAGTGGACCCATCTTGCCTGGGCAGGACCAGTGATGCCTTTGCTCCCTGTACCCAGTGGCCTGCATAGTGGCACCTGGCACTTAGTGGGCAGGGGGAGCACTGGCGTCAGTTCCAGCTGTATTTCTTTATAGCTTGAGTCCAAGCTGTGTGGTAACTTCAGCAACAGGATCTTATTAACGAATTCTGATGAGCGCCAAGGGAAATGGCAAGAGTTGAAAAATTTTGGGGGCCTCTAGCAGGCTTCCTGGCCAATCATTTACCCAGCATTAGGCTTTTGTTAGTGGCTTATTGCCTCCAGGGCTGCCATTGTCTAGTGTTGAAGGGTGATCTACCTTCAAAATCTTTTTTTTTTTTTAAAAAATGGGTTAATGGACAGTAAGTGCGCTGGCTAGTTTTCTGTTAACTGGACACAAGTTAGAGTATCCGAGGGGAGGGAAGCTCAATTGAGAAAATGAGAGCAGGCGAGCCTGCAGGGATGGATCCGGGTACCGTGCTGGGTTGGAAAGAATGTAAGTGCTGGAAGACAGGGAGGCCCTGTGAAATGTCTTCTAAGTACAACATGACTGTGCCAATCAGCAGCTCACAGCACGCTGGGAGCCTTTAGAACCAAGAGAGGTTGGGGGGACCAGAAATAGCTGTGTAGGTTGGTCCCCTAATGTCCTTGGGTGTCTGTGTCACCATATCTCCTGCAGACCACACCCCATTCTGTTTTAGCCATTTAAAAATTAATGCTGGAAGTTTAAAGCACCCAATCAAAACTGTATGTAAACATACATGGGGAACAAAGAAGCTAAAGTGCATGGAAGCCTTAACCCCAGAGCATTTGGGGCGCTAGCCTTTGGAAGTGAATCTTCTAGAAGCCTAGGTGCCAGCACAATAAACTATCACCGGGAAGCTAACGCCTCCGTGTCATGTCCTCTGCCCGAATGTCCCTGACAACAGCAGCTGTGCTCATTTGTCCGCCCCCCCCCCAAGCTGCTGTGGGTGGGGCAGGGGCTCAGGGCCCCTCTGTGCAGAACTGATCTTTTGGTAATATACTCTAGGAGAGAAGAGGGGCATAGCATCTGGTCCTGTAACCACTGGGGAGCGTGGCAGGCTTTGATGGTCAAACCCAGGGCCACACAGATGGCCCTAGACAAATTCTAGAGTACACTAGACAAAACTAGAGATTTGTAAGGAAGTGGGGATGACAAGGCAGAAGATGATTAAGAGGGGCCAAGTAACCAGAATATATTATGTATATATAAAATAAATTTTCATATATATTAAGAAATTATATACATATATATGCATATATGAAAATCAGAGGAAAAAATTATTAAAGAACTCAAAAGAACTTTGTCAACCCAATGAAGGGTACTTCAAAAGAAACTATAGTTAACACTATATTTTTTGTTAGCACCATATTATTTAATTCAGTATTGAGCAGGAGTGAATCAACACGTGAGGCAAGAACGTCAGTGGCGGAGTTAAAGGTGAGCCATATCTTCACAGGTATTCATTGGTCAAAGGAAAATGCTAACCAGTCCAGAAGACTTGAATTTGATGGGATCAGAGCAACTGAGACCATGAGTCTCACGTGACATTTGACACCAGCTCTAGAAGACCTTCTACTTGGGGTTTTGGGCTTTTTAGACAGGGGCTCACTGGAACTCACTCTGTAGACCAGGCTAGCCTGAAACTCAGACCCACCTCTGCTTCCTGAGTGCTGGGATTAAAGGCAGGCAACCACCATGCCCAGATTTACAATTCCTTCTTAAAATGCCAGTTTTAGCCAGTTTTTGACACCCTCTGTTTCAGTGGGAACACCTACGTCTCCTAGCCTGTGGTCTGTTTCTGAATTTTTTCTGGCTCTTCCCTTCCATCTTCCCTTTCTCTGGTCTTTTTTTCTTTGTCAGTACATCTACCCACCCCTGCTCCAAAGCACTGCTTGTGAGGTGACAGTCCCGTTAGGGGATGGAGAGGCAGCACAGAAGAGTACTAAGTGACAGGAAGACTGAGGCTCGATGGCCAGCACCCCGTGACAATCTGGGCATGGTCTCAAACCAAGCTAGAGGGGGCAGGAGGGTAACTGAGGCTTGGTGGCCACAAGCCTAAGGAAAGACAGGAGCTCCACATTCGGCAAGAGACATGGGTAACAGAGGAAGGGACTCAATGCTGTCTTTTGGCCTCCACATGTGTGGTGCACACACATACAAAGATAAACAGAAATCCAAAGTCAGTCCTCCTCCCATTATCACCTCCTGCCCTTTTGAACTTTAACACTCAGAATGGCCCTCACCAGCTCACACAGTTTTAGCCCATTTCCCTCTGCCCTGTCTGCTGTCCCTCTTCTGGTTGGTTTGGGTTAGGTACGATGTATTTTTGACAAATGTTAGAAAGGCTTGCTGTCAAGGATGGCATTGCTGGCAGAAGGCACTTGGGCTGCTGACGGGTATTAACTTGACAACTCTGTCCTACCTTAAACTTTGGTACTGAGCCAAAATCGGTCTTCAGAAGAGAAAGTTTGTCCCAAGTCCATGTTTTAGCCCCTCTCTTATCTGAATGCAGTGTCATAAGTGTGTGTGCATATAAGGCTTCTGGCGCCAGTGATCAACAGCCACCTGTGTATCCAAAAGTCTCTGGTGTTGATTCCAGATGCAGAGCAATCTCGTGTGCCACTTGGGACAGAAGCCCCTCTCTCACAATTTTCACAAACAATTAGCTTTATTTTTTACAAGACAGGTTTCACATTGAAAGCCTACATCCCTCAACACAAACAGTTCCAATCCATCCTTTTCTGGTGTATTCAAAGTTGATCCCTGCTCCTAACCCTTAAAAAAAAAAAAAAAAAAAAAACCAAAAAGCAAAACAAAGAACTCTGCAATAAAAAAAAGTTGATGCATAGAAAAATTTGAAGCCACTTAAAACAGTTCAACTGGGAAGGCTCTGACTGAAGGAGACACACCGTCACATCATGGCCTCACACAGACAGCAGGTCTCTGGTGGCCCCAGAGCAGGGACGAACTGAACACAAAGGCTAAGAGCATTCTCAACTTTCCTTATGGGAAAAGTGGGGAAATGCTTATGTGCCCCCAAACTGCTGGCTTTTAAATCAATCAGAATCTTTTTATGACTCCCCACCCCGCGCATATGCCCTTCCATCCCCACCAAAGTGCTAGTAAGAGAATCTCCCACACCTAGCTCACAGTGCTGTTTCTATTCATTTACCAAATGTCACATGCCAATACATCCCTAATTTTGCTATCTCATGCCTCCCCTCATGTCTTAAAAAAATAAACTGTTGGGGGCAGGGTGGGGGAAACACCCAGCTTGGAAAAGAAAAAAATGTAAGAAAAATGTGTCAGTTGTGGGTTTTGATGTCATTGCTTCCTGTGTAGCTAAAGGTAATAGAGATAGTCTGACAGCGATGATGCTGGCTTTTGGTGGATGCTCTTCCCCACGAAGTAAGCCAGCCTGTGTGCGTAGTGGCAAGGAGCAGGGACTCGGATGATACCCTTTGGGAGGAAGAAAACAGAAAAGACTTTGGCTAAACCTTCCATCAACTCAAACATTTCAGGGGCTTTCTCCAAGTTTACATTTTCATAGATGGTTCAAAATTGCTATTTTAAAGAACAAAAGGAAACTAATTTTTAAACACATACACAGGGCTTACCGGCAAATTGTAGTACATGTGGCAGAGTCTGTAGGTTAAGCATTGAACTTGGTTTGGAGTCAGGCCCTTCGTATCATAGATGACATTATAATGAGTGGGTGTGACGGTGCCACTGTTCGAAGTCTGGCTCACAATATAGAAGTCATACCTGAGAGAACAGAGGGCACGGATGGACATCAGCTTACTTTAGAAGTGTAAAGGAAAAGTCTGGAAGCGGAAGCTAAAGCATTCAGCTTCTAAACTGTGGGAGTCCACTTACACCTTTAAGCTTAGAAATCCATGTATCTGGTGAAACACAATTTGATGAAGAAAATTCATGAAGAGGAATGGGCAAGCTGTTGACACAGTAATGCCCATGGGATTAAGTCTCAGAAGAAATCAGTTGATAAGAAAATGCCTGCTTTGAAAGGATTAGGACTGAGTGCAGGTCCACAGCACACACTGAAAGGGTTAGGACTGAGTGCAGGTCCACAGCACACACTGAAAGAACACAAAACAAAAGCTGGGCACCGGAGGACGCATCTGGAACCCCAGCACTGAAGAGATGCAGACAGGAGGATCCCTGGGGCTTTCTGGCCAGCCAAGTGCACTGAGCGACCCTGTCTCCAACAGTCGAGTGGGAGAGTGCTGAGGAAGACACCTGAGCTGGCTAGTTTCTATGTCAGTCTAACCGTATTAGAGTGCGGGCGCACCGGTAAGCAGCACCCCTCCATGATCTCTGCATCAGCTCCTGCCCCCAGAGAGAGACACATACAGATACAGACATGACACACACACACCACCTGCTGATGCCTCAAAGCTAGCACAATTCAAATGGTCATGTGTCTTTTGAAACACATCTCACCTATAATTTGATATGGATGTGGAGACCAAGATTCTCACCATTCCCTAAGATTATTCAGAATGTGCTCAAACTCCACATGGCAGATGCAGAACTGCTACCGTGAGTCATGCTCTCCTGCCACATGGATCCCGGGATCAAACACATCAGGCTTGGTGACCAAGTGACTTTACCCATGGAGCCATCTCATCTGACTGGCCCTCGATGTCACATTTATCCATGATTTCAAACTGTCCATACATGCACAACTGTTGCTTCTAGATTAATAATTAAAATGGCTCGAGGGTCACATAAAAACTAACCACTATTTGTTAACAGACACAAAAGTTGGATTAAGAAACTCAAGTGACCCCAAGACCAAACATGATTTCTCAAAGAATTCCCTGGCAAAGACTGCTTAAGACTGTGTCCTGACTTCAGCTGGAGTCATCAGAAGGGCACCTCAACCGAGAAAATGCCTCCATAAGATTGGGCTGTAGGCAAGCCTGTAGGGCTATTTCTTAATTAGTGATTGATGGGAAGGGCCCAGCCCATTGTGGTAGGTACCATCCCTGGGCTGGTGGTCCTGGGTTCTATAAGAAAATAGGCTGAGCAAGCCATGAAGAGGAATCCAGTAAGCAGCTCCCCTCCATGGCCTCTGCATCAGCTGCTGCCTCCTAGGTTCCTGTCCTTCCTATCCTGACTTCCTTTGGTGATGGAACAGCAATGTGGAAATGTAAACCAAATAAACCCTTTCCTCCCCAGCTTGCTTTTTGGTCATGGTGTTTTGTCAAAGTAACACTGCTTGTTCAAATACATCAGAAATTAGCAGGGGCTGGGGGAGCAAGGGGCAGGGAGTGGAGGAGCAGGGGGCAGGGTAAGGGCAGCTATTAAGTGAAGAATTGAGTGAGTCTGCTGAAATCAGTGGAGAGCTGGCTTACCACTCATTCCTGGTCACTACTTGGTCAACAACAGTCCCTGAGGGCGGATTCGTAACTTCCTCTCCATTTTCAACAAAAAACCTGGTGTTGATTCGTTTCTTCACCACGATGAATGTTAGTTTGATGCTTTAAAAAAGAGGATAAGGGTCATTCTGTGGGGAACATCATAGTTTAGGCAAAACCAGAGGGAGCTCAAGGCTGTGGGACCCCTCCCCCACACAGTGGGGCTCCCACTCAGGCAGCAGCCCCCACTCACAGCCCCCCCCCGGGAAAGATTCCTTCCACACAACCTCAGGGGCATTTTGCAGCTGTCCTGGGCAACAGACCTCTCGGATGAGGACAGAGAACACAGCAGGGCAGGCTGTCTAGATTAGAGGAGGAACTGCCTGGACATGGACAGCTATACTCTCTAAAAGGAATAAGTGCTCCCACACCAATACTGGAACAGAAACCAGCATGTTGGTGCAGGCCTGGGATCCTACCCAATAGGGGGGGCCAAGGCAGGAGGATCAAAAGTTTAAGTGGGTATGGGCTCTTTTGTTAATGCCCAGTACTGCAAGAGGAAGAGGAAAAACAGAAGAGAAAGAGGAAGATGAAGAGGAGGGAGGGAGGGAGGAAGGAAGGGAGAGAGAAGGAAGGATAGAGAGGAAGAAGGAGAGGGAAGAAGAGGAGAGAGGGGAAGGAGGAGGAGTGGGAGGAGGAGAGGAAGAAAAGGCAGAAAAGGGAAAAGAATGAGAAGGGAAGACGGTGGTGGAGGAGGAGACAATGACAGTGATGACCACAACATGAAGGGCAATAAGGGGGGAAAAACTCTATGGAGGGGGCAAACAATCTTCTGGCTCCACGAGAAAAGCCAAAAAGCATGAGGGGTGTTTGTTTTCTGCACTAAGCCCATGTTGTACCAAGTTCCTTTCACTGTGTTGGTTGCAGAACAGATTTTTCTCCAAATCTAAAGTATGTCCCATCTACTCACGGGGTTCACACCTACCTAGAGGTGAAGAACTTCTGGAACTGCCGAACCTCCTCTCCCAGCAGGGCCTGTAGCTGGCCATCCCCAACTCCATCCCGATATACCACCACGCTCTGGGGTTTCCGCTTTTCATTTGCGACCCAGGAATCCAGGGCAGCTGAATGGGAGTGGGAGAAGGTATGTGAACACAAGTGCAACCAGGAGGGCCAGCTTCTGTTACTCTAACACCTTCTAGATTGATCTTCCTGCAGTTTCACTATGTACAACCTCAGGATAGCCCAAGGTTTCTTAACATTTATTTCCACTGAAGTCCTGAGATAGACAAGTATAAGGCAGGGAGACTTCCTGGTGGGCTGGTGGATAGTGTCACTGGCTTGAGTCCACTGTAGTCACTGCGAGGTGGCTAGACATCCCCGACCCCATCCTTACCCTACCATCTCCCCATCCCTGATACACACAGGCTAGGGAGACAGCTCAGTCAGTAATGATAGGAGTTTGGTTCCCAGAACCCACGTAAAACTGTCAGACATGATAGGGTGTGTTTGTAAATCCTAGAGCTGGGGAGGTGGAGAAGGGCAGAGCCCTGGAGCTCCCTGGCCAGCCAGCCTAACCTAACCATGAGCTCCAGGTCAGTGACAGACCATCCCCAAAAAGCCAAGTGGATGGTGCCTAGAGAATGACACCCAAGGTTTTCTTCTGGCCTCCATATGCACTCATGCCTTCATACGCACATGCATGCACACACACGGAAATATTTTCAATCATAACCAGGGACCTGTGGGGACAACATGCCCAATTGTGGAGAACGCTGGCAGGGAGTTAGGTTCACCAGCCTCCTCAGGCACTGACCTTGCAGACAGCTCTGCAGATCATTGACAATCTCCTGTGCTGTATCCTGAAAGAGACACTGGGAGTGCCACCTGTTTACAGAGAAGTTGACCAATCAGAAACCTTATTTTGCCATTTGGATTCTGAATTGATTCACAACCACCTCTTCCCCAGTCAATATCACCATCAGAAACAAGATTCAGTGAAGGATCTTGCACGCTGTCTGGGCGTTTGGTGGGTGGGAGCTGAACACACACAAGCAGCTTGAAAACATTAACTGTGCCACAGGACAAAGCAGCTTGTCTCAATACCCACAGCCACTGTGACAACTTCCGTATCCATCAAGTCATCCATGGCTTTGCTTCTATTCCCTTACTGGGAGTAAACACATCTGGCCCTGGGGTGTCACATGATAGATTTGTTTCTTATCAGTCACTTGGTGGGTAATTAGTACCTCAGGACAGAATCAACATTTCTGGCTTGACATTTTTACTGCCTTATTCCCTAAATCTGGACATGGGACAAGCTCAGAAACACCCATTCTGGGGCTGATGAGATAGTATAGTGCTTGCCATGAAAGTGCAAGGAACTGAGTTCAGATCCCTAGTACCCACATAAGAAGCCAGGCATGATAAAACCTGCTTATAATCCAAGTGCTGGGGCAGTGGAGACAGGATGGTTCCTGGAGTTTACTGACCAGCTAACCCAGCCAATGAGCTCCAGGTTTAATGACAGATGACACTGCTTCAAAAAGTAACATGAAGAGTAATGGAAGAAGACTGTCAACATCCAACCTCGACATGCATGAACACATATATATGAACACATCCACTAAACACGTCAACAACTTCTTCCCCCCACAGCACATTATTTTCTGGTTCCAAAGATACCTCAGAACAAAACAACATCATTGGTTTGAAATCAAGAACTACAGAGCATGGCATCAGCCATGGGGCGCCAATCTCCCACCCCTAAACAGATAGGAAGAGATCCTGCTGTCAGATGACAGGGTTTATTGTTTGAAGCAATGATCATGTCACATGGCTAAGGTTGGTCTTGGACTGTCTACTTTCCTGCTTTGGTCACCTGTGTATGGGTCTACAGGGCTATACCAACATACCTGGCACAGCTACTAGTGTTTCTGGTGGATAGTAAAGAAAATAAAGGGATCCATCCTGATATGGGATTCCCTCTGCATGCTGTGAATATATTTTATTATCACTGGTTAATAAAGAAGTTAATTTGACCTATGACAGGGCAGAATAGAGCTAGGCGGGAAAACTAAACTGAATGCAGGGAGAAAGAATGTGGAGTCAGGCAGATGCTATGTAGCTACTGAAGGAGAAAGCTGCTGGAACCTTACCAGTAGGACACAGCCTCACGGTGATATACAGATTAATAGAAATGGGTTAATTTAATATAAAAGCGCTAGATAGGAACATGCCTGAGCTGTTGGTCAGTGTTGTGATTAATATAGTTTCTGTGGATTTGGGTCTGGGGAGCTGGGAAACCAACCACACAGTCTCCCATTTACAAATGATGCCCACCGTCTGGCATGGATCCAGGCTTCTAGACTCACAGAAATGGGAGTCAATTGGGGCTTCTTGGCAGCCACATATTTTCCGATAGACTGTTCTGGTGGTGAGCAGAGGCATGGCTCCTTTGAGAAAAGGCTTCTGATTCAGCATTAGCAGCAAAAACTATGTGGTTCCTTTAAGAGACAGCTTCCTGGTTTGTGCTGGTGGCATAAATGGCTCTGCCTCTTTTGGGAGGTCCTACTATGGAGCACTTGAATGCAGATTGTGGGCAGCATGCTGCAAGTTACTTGGTGGCAGCATGGGCCAACTGCTTCCCAGAACTGAGATGCTGAACACAGCTCCCACCTGGTGGTCCCAGAGCTGGCGGTGAACATACCACCTCCAAGCTGGACTGGGCAGAGCCAACAAGCAAAGTTGCATTAGTCCTAGCCACTCCGCTTAGTATTCTTAGAAGCACTCCTGGTCAGAAAAGGATTACAGATACTCAATAAAGACAGATGCAGACCAAACAAATCAAAAGACCTCTAAATCACATTGTTGGATAATGTACATGGCCTTAAGAAAGAGTACAATCAAAGATTAAAGAAATAAAGATAATAAAATAAGTATTAAAAAGTAATAGGTAAAAAGAGCCAAGTAAAGATGGAAAATATGCAGAGTCTGGATTATGTATATTATTATATTTTCTTTGAATTTTGTGACTGTGAAGGAGCTAACTACAGAGAGACATTTCATTGTACAGGCTGCTAAGTTAAACCAACATATGCATATCCAAAATTTGGATCTAAGGATATGTTACTTTGGAAAAGATGTTCTGCTTTTGTTTTATCAGAGGATGGAAACTTGTGGATTTCTTCCAGGCTAATGTGGTCTGATGGGACAAGATCTCCAAAAGGTCTCCATGAACCCTAAAAATACTTTGCCCAACAAATAACAGGAAGGAGTTTGGAGAAAGCTATGCCCAAATTCCTAGAATGATTGTTCATAAATGTTTTCATTTAAAGGGGGATATGATATAGAAATGAATACTTTGCATTAGTATGAATCTTTGTCTATTGATACATATTTAAGGTCGATTTTGTTACACTGTGTATATGTATTTCTGCTCCTGTTTAAAGTATTGTGTTTGCAGCTCATTTAAAAAATGTAATGTATAGTTAACAGATTAATGGATAGTCATCTATAATAAACTTTTAATTATGTTAGGTTTTCTAGAAATAGAGATATTTCAGTTAGATTAGTCATCTTCAACATTTCAAAGACCTACAGAATATGGCATTTAAACAATTTTATAGAACTTAGACTTTTCTCGACAATGAGTCATGTCTGCTTCCGGCAGCACCAATTACTTCAGAGAAGTTAATGGGCATTGAAAAAACTCATGGAATTTGCTTTCAGTGTGACAAAGAAACTGCTCTTGCCTAGACTGCTTGACAGTGTGCTATATGAACTGAACATGCAAGATGCACAGAAAAATGACTGCTTAAGAAGTTCCCTAAAGAAGGTGAGACAGTCCTTCGGGGTTCCTGCTTTATGACAGAGTCTGCCATTCATTCCACAGGACATAGAAGAAAGTGACTGACAAACTGCCAATATGGGCGAAACATTCTTTCAAATTTCCTGCTTCATGGAAAAGTCTGCCAGATATTATGGGCCTATAGGCTGAAGATGGATGCCCCAACATTACAGAACTTTGGGTGACTGTCCAGGAAGCAAAATGTCTCTATCAATTCTAGAGTTTTGGAAGTTGCTTACAATGCACTTTCTGTTTACTTAGACAATATTATATTCTTCTGGGGTCTTTGATGGAGATGAAAACTAGATAATTATAATTATAGTGTTCCTTAGTTATGAAAACAAATTAGATATGAAGCTTTAGACTCACAAAGAAATATTATAACTAATTCTTTCTTAATACCTGTTTTGTGTAATTTTACTATGTTAAAGTTAAAACCTTCCTTTCTATTTAGACAGAAAAGGGAAGATGATGTGGTATTCACCTCTGTCTGCTATGAATATGTCTTATTACCACTGGTTAATAAAGAAGCCACTTTGGTCTATGGCAGGGCAGAATAGAGCTAGGTGGGAAAACTAAACTGAATGCTGGAAGAAAGAAGGCAGAGTCAGGCAGATGCCATATAGTTGTTGAAGGAGAAAGACTCGGAACCTCACCGGTAGGCCACAGCCTCGTGGTGATACACAGATTAATAGAAATGGGTTAATTTAAGATATAATAACTAAACTGGGCAGTGGTAGCACATGCATTTAATCCCACCTGAGGCAGGTGGATCTCTGAGGTGGATCTCCGAGTTCGAGGCCAGTCTGGTCTACAGGAGCTAGTTCCAGGACAGGCTCCAAAGCTACAGAGAAACGCTGTCTCAAAAAAACCAGAAAAAAAAGATATAAGAACTAGCTAGTAACATGCCTGAGCCATTGGCCAAACAGTGTGGTAATTAATATAGTTTCTGTGTGATTATTTGGGTTCGGGCTGCCAGGAAACATAAGTGCAGTCTCCAGTTACACTCTCCAGACAGGGTGAGCTGGAAGGTCAGTCTGGCTAGAGCCCTGGGGTCATGCCACCATGAGGGGGCAGACAGCCCTTCCACAGGGATCACATATACCATATCCTGCATGTCAGATATTTACATTATGGTATCAATAGCAAAACTGCAGTTATGAAATAGCAATGAAAATAATTTTATGGTGGGGGGTCATTACAACACGAGGAACTGTATTAGAGGGTTGCAGTGTTAAGAAGGTCTAGAGAGAGGAGCCCATTCCTCCTTCCACATGCTGCTGGAGGCTGCTAGCACAGAGTCTGCCTCTGGGGCTCACTCACATGGTTAAGTCTTCCTTGGTGCTGGCCACAAATGCTGCCACTGACTTCTGTCGGCTCACAATATCATGGAAACAATCAATTCCAATGAACATCGTCTTCTCCATCTTGATTTTTAGTTTTTGTACAAAAGATAGTAAGTTGGGTTAGAATAAAATAGGAAAAAGCTAATAACTAAATGAAAGAGTAGACACTTGAGTTTCACTAGAAATATGTTAACTTGGGAGACAAAACCCTACATACACCAGTGTCCACCTTCCAGAGACAGAACCCTACATACGCCCGTGTCCTCCTTCCAGAGACAGAACCCTACATACGCCCGTGTCCTCCTTCCAGAGACAGAACCCTACATACGCCCGTGTCCTCCTTCCAGAGACAGAACCCTACATACGCCCGTGCCCTCCTTCCAGAGACAGAACCCTACATACGCCCGTGTCCACTTTCCAGAGGGCACCTCCCATCTTGCAGTTCATCTGCTGAGCGATCTTGGCGACTATAGTTGTGAGATTCCTTTCAGTGTTCAGGGTCGATGCTACAACACACTGGCTGGGGACAGGGTTTTCAACGCACAGAAACGTTTTTATCTCCTCATATCTTTGCTTTCTGTTGTCAGGCAGCACACACACCACCTGGAGAAAGACAGAAGCACCTCCACAGCGGCACAGCGGCACAGCGGCACAGCGGCACAGCGGCACAGCGGCACAGCGGCACAGCGGCAC
>PVIU01012764.1:0-58747 GCA_004026605.1 Ondatra zibethicus | reverse complement strand
AGAAAGAGGACTGTTGGGAAGGAGGCGGCCCTGCAGCCCACCCACCTCTGGTACCAAGCATAAAGGGGACCGAGCCTTCCAGGGACTTCCCTCTAACTCCTCATGACCCTAGAGTGCTGGATGGGGTTGAGTTCCCTTTATCCATCCCATAAACAGTGTTGCCCCAGGGTTGTCTACTGGGCCACACACGAAGAAGCCACTGTTCCCGCACTCTCAAAAGCAGTAGAAGTTACTCAGTTTATTGGAAACCATGGGAAATTTGAGAGAAAAATTCCAAGCATCTGGTATCTCTGGGCATGCAAGAGTAGGTAGCTTCAGGCATCAGTCCCCCATTGGCAACCACAGGGCCTTGGTTCGTGCTGCATGTAGACTCAGCTCGGGTCCTGCCCCCTCGACCTCCTTATCCCAGGCCCTTGGGAAGCCCCTGTTCACCCACACAGACTTGAGGTTTCCTGCAGAGGCCCATTCCACAAACTGGGAGCCCTGGGATGGGGAAACATGTGATTAGTACTGCCAGTAGTTTAGTTGCTGAACAGCTGCTTCCTTAGCAACAAGAACTTGTAGAGACCTAAGTGCCTGTCAAGGCTGGACATTCGGATCCTGGCCAGCATTCCTTCCAGATGCAGAGAAGTAGAGCCAGGGAATCCCCGTCTTCCCTAGTGTTCCTGCTCAAGGCTTTTGCCAATGGGGACTTCCCTTCCACCAACAGATGGTTTAGGAGGGTAGACCTGGAGCTCAGGATATTGCTAGGTTGCAGTCCTTAGCAACAGATGGTTTAGGAGGGCAGACCTGGAGCTCAGGATATTGCTAGGTTGCAGTCCTTAGCAACAGATGGTTTAGGAAGGCAGACCTGGAGCTCAGGATACTGCTAGGGTGCAGTCCTTAGCAACAGATGGTTTAGGAGGGCAGACCTGGAGCTCAGGATACTGCTAGGGTGCAGTCCTTAGCAACAGGTCTTCCAAAAAGATGCCTTTGGGCAGGGGAGGCATTTAGCCCCTTTTATGAAGACCCTCTTCCTTCAGGCAGTGGTGGCGCACACCTTTAATCCCAGCACTCAGGAAGCAGAGGCAGGTGGATCTCTGTGAGTTCGAGGTTAGTGGTCTACAGAGTGAGCCCCAGAACAGCCAGGGCTCCAGAGAAACCCTGTCTCGGGAACAAACCACAACAACAACAAGGACTCTGAGGTACCTGGGCAGAGCCGAAGTACCACAGGGCCTGGACGTCCTGATGTAAGGCCAGGCAGCGGGTCAGGTGGTCCTGATCTCCTGTCAGTACATTCACAAGGCCAGCAGGAAACAGGGCGACTATATCCTAGGATGTGAGAGAGTAAGATGCCCAGGGGCTGAGCAGCAATAGGGCAGTGAGGAGTGGGCAGTGAGGAGTGGGCAGTGAGGAGTGGGCAGTGAGGAGTGGCCGTAGGAGCTCCTACAAGGAATAGGACTTGGGTGATACAGGCTTGGATGGGGCGCTGGGACTCAAGTTACCATGGCTACCAGGACGGAGAAGACCTAGGAGCAGCCATAGGCAGGAGGGGAGGCAGAGGATTTTACCTGACAGACCTCCAGGGCTGGAAGAGGACAAGCCCTACTGGGTACTAAGATCACAGCATTGCCGTGGGCCAGGGCGGGGGCCAGTAGTGACACAAAGGCCAGCAGAGGCCACTCATTTGGACACACCACAGCCAGCACTCCGAGTGGCTCTCGAAGACGGAGTACAGGGCCTCTCAACCCTGTTACCTACAGGGACAGACGACACATCAAGGACAAGTTCCCAGAGCCTTCTCCATTGACTGCCCCCTTCTCCCCACATTTGACATGTTCATATCTTCAGAGCAACTCCAATCAAGTGTGACTAGGGGACGCTGGTTTAGGGAGCAAAACCCTGGAGCCCAGTGGCCACTTGTTGGCTATGTGGATCTGAATGAGTTAAACCTCTCTGGGCCTCTGTGTCTTGCCTTCAATTTGCCATGCTCCTGCCTCAGCCTATGGAGTAGCTGAGATTTTTCAGTGTGTATTGTGGTACAAGCATGCTAGGGCTAGGCAAGTATTCTACCACTGAACTCTAATCCTTATTTGTGTCTGGTTTGTTTTCTGTTTTGTTTTGAGACAAGGTCTCCCTATGTAGAACAGTCTGGCCTTGCACTCAGAGGTCCTGCCTCTGCCTCCTGAGTGCTGGGATTAAAAATGTGCACTGGATGGGGGGAAGGGGTTTGCACACACCTTTAATCCCAGCATTTAAGAGGCAGGAGGATCTCTAAGTTTGAGGCCAACCTGGTCTACAGAGTAAGTTTCAGGCTGGGTGGTGGTGGTACAAGCCTTTAATCCCAGCACTCAGGAGGCAGAGGCAGGTGGATCTCTGTGAGTTTGAGGCCAGCCTGGTCTACAGAGCTAGTTCCAGGACAGGCTCCAGAGCTACAGAGAAACCCTGTCTTGGAAACAAAAACAAAACAACCAACAAAGTGAGTTTCAGGACACCCAGGGCAACACAGAGAGGCCCTGTCTCGAAAAAAACAAAACAAACAAACAAACAAGGGTGCAACTCCCTTCTGCTTGATTTATGTATTGTTTACTTAAATTATTTTTGATATTTTGAGACAGGGTTTCTCTGTATAGCCTACTGACCTTGAACTGGGAAATCTATCTGCCTCTGCCTCCTGAGTGCTGGCTTGATTTATTGAGTTATGTGTCTTTGTGTGTGTGGGAGGTGGGGAGACACGGTGGCCCTATCTCTCTCTCTCTTTTTTTGTTTTGAAATGAATGAGCCAAAGTATTTTTGTTTTAATGTCCCTGGTGTTTTGCCTGCATGCATGTCTGTATGAGGGTGTCAGGTACCCTGGAACTGGGGTTACAGACAGTCTTGAGCTGCCAGGTGGGTGCTGGAAATTGAACCTGGGTCCTCTTGAAGAACAACCAGTGTTCTTAACCACTGAGCCATCTCTTCAGCTCTATCACATCTCTCTCTCTCTCTCTCATTTTTTTTTTTTTTTTGGACAAAGGATTTCACTATGTGGCCAAGGATGAGCTGTCTGCCTCTATCTTCCAAACGCTGAGGTTCCAGGCCTGCACTACCATGCACGTTTACAAAAGCCTTCTTGTATATAAGTGAGCCTACATTCCATAGATGTTAAATGGCATAGCCTGAGAGGTTCTGACAGTGCACACTCACGAACTCCCTGCTTTCCTGTGAGTACTGTGCCCCCCCCGCCCTGTTGGAGCCCCCTGGGCTCTCAGTTGAGCACTGATCTGTCGCTCCTCTCACCGAGGTTAGTTGTATTTTCTAGAATTTCTGGGGCTGAGCCTGGGCTCTGACTCCTGCTGACCTGTAGTGTCTGGCCTTGGTCCTGAACCTGCGTGCTCCAGATCTGGAGTCGCCTCACACTCAGCTCTACTTCAGTCTTGGCGACCACAGGCGCTGCTCCGTGGCTCTCCAGTTGGGAGGCCAAGGCTGCCTTCTTCCGCTCCAGTGCAGCCGCCAGGGCACACAGCAGGACTGCTCGGGCCCCTGGAGACTGGGCCCCCCAGCTGTGGGCAAACAATGCAAGATATGGGAGGGGCATAGCCTGGCCCTAGCTATTCCCAGACAGCCACCTTTATCCACAGCCTACCCCAGGGCTCCCATCCCAGCGCCCTGACCTCTGGGCTTCCGTTGGACCCTCTTACCCAGGGGCAGCCTGGTGAGCGGCTTCTACAGCACCTTGAACATCCTTGGCTCCACCCTCAGCCACACAGCTATAGAGTTTGCCTGAAGAATCCTGGATGGGCCTGGAGCGCCGGGCCCCAGGAGCCTGGAAACGGCCCCCAACAAACAGCCCGTAGGCAAGTGCTGGGCTGCACAGAGTGAGGGGTGAGGAGGTGTTGGGTCCACTTAGACCCCATGCCCCATTATATTGGCTGGACCATTTCAGTTCCCATGAACCTTTTGGACTCAAATTTTTATCCTCATGAACCTCTGGAGGATTCTGAACTCCTATCCCATGAGCTTCTGTGGTCATCCAAAACTCTTACTGTAGTAAGCCCCCAGGACACTCCGATCCCTGTGTGCATCAAGGTAACCCTAGATTCTTGCTTCTGTGAAAGCTCAAACCATTAAGTAGAACTGAGATTCTCCAGACCTAGGGTTAGGACTATGAGGTCCTAAGACCCAGAAAGCTACACTCAGAACTGGAGACCCTAAGTGCCCTCTCCAGCTTCCTCACCCTCACCCTTAGACGACCAGGCCTGCAACAGCTCACCTGGGCTCTGACGGCGGTTTGGAGGGCACAGCAAGGCCAAATGTGTCATAGTTGAGACTCTCGCAAAGGAAGGGCTCCAAGGAAGGTGTCCCCAAGGGCCACAGATACTCAAACAGACCCTGTGAGAGATACGTGGTCACAAGGAGACTCAAGGGTATCAGGAGATACAAATGCGAGAGGTGAGCACTCACATCTGGGCCCCCATGCCAGGAAGATCCACTCTCTTTGCAGCCACCTGTGGGCACCGCGGGATCTCGGAGGCCATGGGCATTGATCCACACGATGCCCATCTTGAGCCTGTGAGGCAAGTAAAGACACCAAGGGGTGGGAGGGGCAGAGGACAGGAAGCTGGGACAGAGGAGAGGGAGATACCTGAGGAAGATAGGGCAGTGGCAGAGGGAGAAAGCACCGACTTACCCATAGCCCAGCTCCAGGGCCTGCCCGAGCCTCTCACTCCACACACTGGCACTGCCTCCCCGTGGTGTTCCATTGGCTAAGGCTAGTGCCTCCTTGGCTGTGCGGAAAGGGGAAGCCACAACCACAGGCCACGGGACCTAGAAGGGTGTCAGGGGCTTCGCTGGAGAACAAGCCCCTCCTGTTAATACTTCACCCATTTGGGGAGCAGTCTAGTGATGGTCTAGTGTGTTCACAGCCCCAGGAGGGGCAGGGAAGGATATCTACGATCTCAGAGGTCTCACCTCGGCCTGGGCACATGGGGCAGCTGGAGGCAGACCAGAAACTAAGGCTGGAGAGAAAAACGGGCTATTGGAGGGCACATCGCCAGCCTGGAACACCTGGGAAGGAGGAGAAAGACACAGATAGAGGTGTCTGTCCACCCTAGACCCGACTGTATCTCAACCCTCCTTCCTAAACCTCCAGGCTCCTCCCTCAGACCCAGGGGTCTCAGGCTTGTCCCAAAGCAGCAGTTTCTGACTCTCAAACAGGGGTCGGGTAGCCAAGCTCTAAGACTTCATTTTGAGATTGGCACTCACCTGTCCACCCTGGCTTTGGGCTTCATCCACAAAGCTCTGGGCCAGGTCTCGGGCAGCAATTCCTCGAGCCCCCATGTCTACAGCCCCATCCAGTCCTCGTCCACTCCGTAGCTTTGCCATCCTAGCCTGGAGTCGTCTTAAAGTTTCATCCCATACAGATTCCTGGATGAGGAGCCTGAGCCCCCCCTGTGGAAAAGTGCGTCAGAAGCAGAGTCAGGGGCATTGCAGGGAAAAGTGCGTCAGAAGCAGGGTCAGGGGCACTGCAGGGAAAAGTGCGTCAGAAGCAGGGTCAGGGGCACTGCAGGGAAAAGTGCATCAGAGGCAGGGTCAGGGCACTGCAGGGAAAAGTGCGTCAGAAGCAGAGTCAGGGGCACTGCAGGGAGAGCAGGCTCCCACAGAGCACCAGGCCTCGGGGACAGAGGAGCAGCCATACACGAGGTGCAGTGCACAAAATTGGTGGCACATAAGGGCAATCCCAGGAGGATTAGAAGTTCAAGGCTAGCCTGGACTACATAATGAGTTGGAAGCCAGCTTGGGCTACATAAGTCCGTCTCAAATAATGCAAAGGTCCAAAGAGCGGAAAGTAAAACAAGTTGGGAGTGAACACCCCAAGTATTTGGAGCGATATGGCAGAGCCCTGGATCTGAGGACGAGCACACAGGTCTCACCAGGCTGCGGTCTGACCAGATGGCATCCACCACACCTTCCACAGCCGAGTCAACATCTGCTGAGTCCAGCAGCAGCAACAGGGACTCTGTGCCAAGGGCCAGGCCCAGCTGGGGCCCCCTGCCTGCGAGGCTCCGTCGCAGAGTGCGTCCTTCCTGAGGGAGGCCCACGGGTTTCAGCTGCAGCAGGAGCCTCTTGGCCCTTTGCCATGTCCAGCCCACTCCCAGCCCTTTAGATACCTCCACAGCTCCGCAGAAGGCCACCTTCTGGACTCCAGGTTGGGAGGCCAGAACAGGCCCCAGTGAGGCAGGGCCACATACCACATTGAGGATCCCTGGGAAAGAGCCGAGCTCCCCTGCCAGCTGAGCCAGGAGGAGAGGCGTTGGGAAGGCCGGGGGCACAAGGACCACCACAGTGCAGCCTGGGGAAGGGGAGCAACTGAGGGATCCTGCAGTCCAGGTCCAGGTGTCAGCCCTCCTCCTCAGACCCCAAACATCCTCACTGAGAAAAGGGGATGGGGAGGACACAGCCCTCACCTACCCACAGCCAGAGCAGGACAGACTCTCCACATCATGTCCAGGAAAGAGAAAGAAGTTGGCAGGATGAGGCCAATGACTCCTGCAAAAAATCCATAATGAGGGATGGACAGGTTGGTTTACTGGATCAGGAGGGCTCTGGGGCCTACAAGTTCTCACCCATAGGCTCCCAGCCTGCCAGTGCCTTCTCCTGGGCATGTGCCTGGACTGCATGGTACTGGAGCAGTTGCTGGGCCAGTGGGACATCTCCATCACGAACTTCTCGAACAGCCCGCCCAGTGACCAGGGACTCCAGAGTCCACAGCAGTTGCTGGTGCTTCTGGATAATCTTGGCCAACCTTTGGAAAATATAAGGAGTTGGTTCTTGCCCAGGGCAACCTGGATTATAATTCCCACAAGCCTCTGGGGCAGAGCCATAATTTATCAGGAACAGCAGGTACCAAAGCTGTATAGGAAATGTAGTCTAGGGGAGCCTCAAAACTCTGGGGGTACTCAACCAGTCTCAAAGATACTGGGAACTTGAACCCGAGTCTCTGATCCAATTGCATTATGGGAAATGGGATCTTTATAGCTGTCCCTAAAGTGTGATGGGAAGCAGGGAGCTTGGATTCTGGGGGAGTGCTGAGAAACCAGAGTCTCCACGATATGACACTGAACTGGGAGAAACAACGGCTATTCTGGCCACTAAAGCCCCACACGCATGTGGGAAACACGAGCCATTAAAGCAAAAGGCTCTTTGGAAATAGAGTCCCTGCCTCCACAGTCTCTTGTGACCCCCGAGGGACGAGGCCTGGCTTCCTCACCGGGTTAGGTGTTGGGCTCGAGCAGCTCCAGGCAGTTGGCCCCAGGTCTGAAAGGCTGTCCTTGCTGCGTCCACAGCTGCAGCGATGTCCTCAGCTTGTGCTTGCAGGCAGCTGGCCAGGGTTTCTCCTGCGAATCAAGTGGGGGACACCAGTGAGGCAGAAAGTGTCAGGCCTTCCTTCTTCAGTCACTCCCTGGTCACTGCGCTCACCAAGTCCCAGAGGCCAGGAGCCGACTTTCTTTTCCTTCTTCCCTTTTCATTGGAGTTTCAACCTTTTGTTTGGATTTATTATGTATATGAATGCTTTGCCTGCATGTGTGTATGTGCACAATACATGCAGTGCCCATAGGGGTCAGGCGTCAGATCCTCTGGAACCAGAGTTACTGATGGTTGTGAGTCACCATGTAGATGCTGAGAACTGAACCCAGGTCCTTTGACAGAAGCAGTCAGTGTTCTTAACCACTGGGCCATCTCTCTAGTCCCTCTCTTCCCATGTCTTTTAAATTTATTATTTATTTTGTTTTTTTGAGACAGGTTTTTTTTTTGTGTAGCATTGGCTGTCTTGGAACTCACTCTGTAGATCAGGCTGGCCTTGAACTCAGAGATCTGCCTGCCTCTGTATCTGGAGTACTAGGATTAAAGGTATGTGTTACCACCACTCAGCCTTTTTTGTTTGTTTGTTTGTTTTGTTTTTCGAGACAGGGTTTCTCTGTGGCTTTGGAGCCTGTCCTGGAACTAGCTCTGTAGACCAGGCTGGTCTCGAACTCACAGAGACCCTCCTGCCTCTGCCTCCTGAGTGCTGGGATTAAAGGCGTGAGCTACCACCGCCCGGCCTCAGCCTTTTTTTTTAAAAAAATATTTATTTACTTATTATGTACACAATATTCTGTCTGCGTGTATGCCTGCAGGCCAGAAGAAGGCACCAGATCTCATTACAGATGGTTGTGAGCCACCATGTGGTTGCTGGGAATTGAACTCAGGACCTTTGGAAGAGCAGGCAATGCTTTTAACTGCTGAGCCATCTCTCTAGCCCCACCACTCAGCCTTTTAAATTTATTTGTAATTATGTGTATATATGTGTGTTTGTGTGGTATGAGCACTTTAGTGCAGGTACTCCTGGAGACCGGAAGATGGCATAGGATTGTCTGGAGCTGGAGTCGTAGGTGGTTGTGAGCTGCCTGACGTGAACTGCCTGTCTTCTGAAAGATCATTAACACTTAACCACAGAGCTGTCTTCTTCTTCTTCTTCTTTTTTTTTTTTTAAGTGCCTCACTGTGAAGCCAAGGCTGGTCTGTCTGGAACTCACTCTATAGCTCAGGCTGGCTTTAAACTCATGGTCTTCCTGCTTTAGCTTCTGGGTTGCCCAAATTAGAGGTATGAGCCACCACACTTTGCTTGAGGAAGAAAATTTAACAGAGAGGGGCTTCAAAGAGCTTTTCTGGGGGTGCATTAGGAACTATAATTAGTGAGACTGTCACTAGGAGAGACGAGAACCCTTGTTCCCACTACCACCATCAATGGCTGCTCTTGCTCTCACGAGTTTGAGTACAGGTCGTTGGGTATGTATGGTTGCAACTCTGAGAGAGGTTTTTGTCCTTCCCGAATGACTGGGTTCATCAAAAACCTGTGATAGGATCCTGGCAAGGCACTGGATTCCTGTGTTCTGGCTTCAGCCACATTCCATTGATATAGTGGCCCAAGAGGCGGTTGTGAGTATCCAGCCAGGCCTGGAGGAAGAAAAGAGTTTGGAGAAGGGCCTGAGACAGCTGGGACAGCTCAGTACTTAGCCAGAGTTCTCCTTGAGGAGACACTTGTACTCTTTTGCCCTCAGCTGATTCTTTTCCTTCTGTTTTTTGTTTGCTTTATGCTGGTGATTGAACTCAGGGACCTACGTGCTATCAGATTATACTTCCAGCCCATTATTATTATTATTATTTTTACTATGATTAAAACATCTGAAACTCATGTTAGCCAATACTGCAGCTCTACTCTATAGAGCCCCAGTTCAGGCTAGTCTGGGTTACATAGCAAGATCTAGGACTCTTTTTTTTTTTTTTCTGTTTCTCTTTCTTTTTGAGACAGGGTAGTCTAAACTCACTGGTGCCATGAATGAACTCCTGAACCTCCTGTCTCCATCTCCTGTGTGCACTACTATACCTGGCTTAAATAGAAAATGTTCAAAGAAAAATAATTAATAAAACATCTCCTTCCATACAGAAATGACCAAGTTTGGAAACACACAGTAGTGTTTGTTTGGTTTTTGGTGCTGGGGATGGAACCCAGGGCCTTGAGCATAATAGGCAAGGGCTCTACTGCTCGTTAATGCCAGTACTCAGCTCTGTCAACTGGTTCAGGTCACCTGGTGTCCAGGACACCATGTCCCCAGCCAGCATTCTGCAAGAAATATCACCTGTGCTTCTCTGTGTCACATGGGGCTGCTAAGCCAGCTAAGTGCATCCACCCATGCAATCCTGCTCCTATGCACCTCAGCCACCAGCACTAGGAGAGCAGCGAGGACTCCAGGCGTATGCTAGGCAGCCCTGTGCGGGTGACCAGGCTGTGCAGTCTGTTCCTGAGGCTTGACAAGTACTTGCTGTGCAGGCCTGGCCTGGCTTCGAGTCATAGCTCTGGTACTTAGCTACCATGTAATTGTTATTTCATGTGTGTGCACACCGTATGTGAAGGCCAAAGTCTGATGTTGGCTGTCTTCCTCAATTGCTCTCTATCTTGTTTTTTTTTAAAGGCTCATTATTAATTTTTAAAAGATTTATTTATTAAATATGTATATAGCATTCTGCTTGCATGTGTCCCTGCAGGCCAGAAGAGGGCACCAGATCTTATTACAGATGGTTGTGAGCCACCATGTGGTTTGCTGAGAATTGAACTCAGAACCTCTGGAAGAACAGTCAGTGCTCTTAACCTCTGAGCCATCTCTCCAGCCCTATTGATTCATTTTTATATGTCTGAGTGTTTTTCATGCATGTATGTGAGTGCATTACACATATGAAGTGCCCACAGAGGTCAGAATACAGAGGCAGTGTCCCTGGAACTAGAGTTACAGATGGTTATGAACTGCCATGTGCCTGGGTCCCTTACAGGAGCAGCAAGTTCTCTTGACAGCTGAACCATTTGTCCAGCCCCTCTGTCTTGTCAGAGAGGGTCTCTCACTGAACCTGAAGCTCAGTTTCAATTAGCAATTAGCTGGCCAGCAGGCCCAAGGATCTTCTTGCCCCAGCCTCTTTCACAGTGGAATTACATGTGTGTTGCTGTACTGCTTTTTATGTTGTTTTGTCTGAGACAAGGTTTCCCTCTGTAGCTCTGGCTGGCCTAGAACTCACTCTGTAGACCAGGCTGGTCTTGAACTCAGAAGCAATCCATCTGTCTCTGCCTCCCGAGTGCTGCGGTTAAAGCTGTGCACCAGCATGTCTGGGTGCACTGGATTTTGACTCATGTGCATGGGATTTGAACACAGGTCCTCACTCTTGTGCAACAAGCACTCTGCTAACTAAGCCATCTCTCCAGTCCTCTAACATATAACCTTAGCCAGGGGCTTATTTATTATTATTAGTTATTATTTTTTGAGACGGGGTTTCTGTGTAGCCCTAACTGTGCTGGAACTTGCACTGTAGACCAGGCTGCCTGCCTCTGCCTCCCGAGTGCTGGGATCAAAGGCGTGCGCCCCCACCAGGCTTAGCCAGGGTTTTCTAACACTCTGCCTCTGCTAAACCACCCCCAAGCCTGCTGACAAGGGAATGAACCAATATACGTTAATCACCCAACAGCACCTCTTTAGTTATCTCTGTGGCCTTTACTGTGCCTTACTCTCCATGCATGCTTCATGCTGCTTCCTCTTCCTGCTTACATTTCTGAGGTTATTAAATCCAACATCTACTTCCCACTTTCTATTGCTTTTCCCTTATCTTGATAACTGGGCCTGTCATTTTTACTTTTTTTTTTTACTTTTTTTTTTTTTTAAGCAAAATGGGCTTGGTGTGGCAGCATATGTCTGTAACTTGGATGGTAAAGCAGGAGGATCACCATGATTTAAAGGCCAGCGGGTCTACACAGTAAGTCCCAGGACAACTAGGAAGGACTAAAAAGCAAAATGAGAACAAAAATAAGCAGATAAAAATCTTTTAAAAAGAAAAACTGTCACCCAAAAATCCTAAATTGAAGTGTGCATAGGGACAGAGCCGTTCGGAAGTGGGGCAAGGGAACGCGAGCTGGGCATTAAGTATAATGGCGGACAGTTAATGCTATGAGACTGAATAACAGGGCTACTGTGTAGCAAAGCCTTATCTGTTAGGAATGAAGACTCGAATATTTATGGGAAAGCAGCAGGACAGCTGGCATTTGTTAGACCACTCTGGGGAGAAAGAAAAAAGCAGAAGGGAGCACTGGACGGCCTGCTAACTGTTGAAGTTGAGTGATTGAGTACATGGGAGTTCCTAACAGTGACTGCTATGTAAAAGATGGAAAACTTCCCTCCAAAGGGAAAAACAAATCCCACAAGAATGTCCACAGGGTTCTGGCAGGCCACAGGAGTGGGAGATGAGCATCTGTTGGACGCGGGGAACTGAAAATGTCTTTAAAGAAGCCAAGACAATTGGGTCCAGATGAGTTCTGTCAGGGAACTGGAGCCAAAAAGTTGCCAAACTTTGGAATTTTATTTTGAAGAGAAATTAGAATCCAGGATGTTTAGATGGAATTAATTGTACAATAATTGACATTTCCAAAAACAAAGTTCAAGCCAAGGAAAACATGTTTGCTAGTTGAGTTGCTCAGATTGTAAACTTGAGACTTTTGTTAGAATAAATGGGGAGGACAGGACAGGGATGGGGACAGGGACAGACACACATGGATGAGAACGTGAGCTGATAGGGTCGGAATCCAAAGCACGGCAACAGGACAGCTCTTTCACTTTTTGAGACTGTTTTGGAACTCACAGTTCTCCTGCCTTGCCTTCCAAATGCTGGCGTTACTGGTGTGTGCCACCAAAACTCCTTCAAGCTGTGTGGACTATGGGCAAAATGACTCAGCTCATCAACCTTGGGTTCTGTCACTAAAATAACAAGACTAATCCCCTCTCTGTTGTTCTGCAGATTTAGAGAAATCATGCTTAGCACAGAGGTTGGCACAATTCATCCATCCATCTCAGCCTTCGACCTACTACTGCTATTTCCGGGCACTCTACCACTGAGCAGCCTCCATCTGTGGCTATTCTCCGGATTGTGCCGGATCCTCTCACCAGCATCTGTATTTCTAGTTACTCCTTGCGCAGTATCTTTTTACGCTGGCATTTTTCTGGTTGGTATCTCCACTACAACTGTTTGTCGAGAAGCCCAAAGATCAAGCAACACTAGACTCCACCTCATGACAGAGTCAGTCTCCGTGTCACCAGAGCTCAGTGTCAGGAATAGCTGACCAGCCCTAAAGCCAGCTATCAGAGTTAGGATCCTGCCCTCTTAACCAGCAACTTGGTGTCACTCCCCGCACCTCTTCATCCTCTTCATGAAGCAGCCTGCCTCAATCTTAGGCTTGAAACCATTTTTTTTTTTTTTTTTTTTTGGTTTTTCGAGACAGGTTTGTCTGTGGCTTTGGAGCCTGTCCTGGAACTAGCTCTTGTACACCAGGCTGGTCTCAAACTCAGAGATCCGCCTGCCTCTGCCTCCCGAGTGCTGGGATTAAAGGCGTGCGCCACCACTGCCCGGCTTCGAAACCATCTTATAGTAAAGACATAGTAGGCTGGCTCATTCATTCCTATTTTCGACTAAACCTGTTTCTCAGGGATTGGGCTATGCCCAACCTGGAACCTTAAATTAACTACAAATAGTTCTGTGCTGCCTGCTACAGGAAACGGCAACCATGCCTTTGTTTCAAAGAGTTGTAGCCATCTTACAAGACTATCTTTGTTTCAAGAGGTTAGGACTACCTTGTTACAACCACCTTCTGACTAACTTGCTGAGTTTATGTTCTGCTCCTGAAACCTCAAAGACTATTTTGCCTTCCAAATTCTTCATTTGGAAATCTAAAATATAAAAACCTTATCTTCCTCACACCCCAGGCTTACCTCTTGAACCCTGCCTTAGGGAAGAAATAAAAAGCTTGCTTTAATTAATTTTGCCATGGTGATTTAGGTGGTGGTCTTTCTCCTCTAATCTTTGAGATTAACACTCTTCAATTTGAGTGATAACACAAGTCTACAGTCCTTCCAAAGCTGGGGCCCACCTGCTCCAACCTCCTTAGTATCTACCTGCCTGGACGCTCGAAGAATTTGTGGGACCAGGAGCAAAAAAATCCCAGGCACCTTACTAAATTCCACCAGGAAGCCAAGTGGGTTCTGGAAGACCCTGAAGGGTTACAAGAGCCCTAAGAAGTCCAGGATCATGAGGCTCTTAAGGATTAATTATGAATATGAAAATCTCTAAAAGAAACCCACTAAATTGAAGGGGGGTTCAAATGGTCCCTGAGGATCATGGGAACTCATAGGTCATTCAAAGGGGTTGGGGGATTCACGGGAGTAACATAAGGATATTCAGACAGGGGCAGGCGTTCACAGCAAGTTCTGAGCTTTCCCGTGAGTCTCCAAGGAACCACGGTGGAGCAAGGTGTGAGGCCTCGCGAGGACCGCGCGAGATACCGGGCCGTAGTGACCACCCCTCCCTGACGGGTTCTGAGGAAACGCCACGGCGGCATGCGAACCCGTCCACGAGACCCGCGGCGGGAATCACACGAGCCGGGGGGGCGGAGCTTCCTGAATGCCGCAGAGGACGACGGGAACCCGCGCGCCAAATGCGGCCCGTAAGCCTGAGCTAGGGAGTAGACGGCCGCCGCCGGGCAAGCTCTCACCAGTGCGCATGCGTGGCTCTCCGGCGCCGGTCCGTACTCCAGTGTCGTGAAAATCTCGCGGGCGCAGGGTCGGACACGCGTGGCCGCCATCTCTCGCCGAACGCCTTCCGCGAAGGACTGCCTGACCAAGGACCTTGGGAACGTGGAGGTCCGAAGGGCGGCACCGCCCACTCCAGTCAAAGGGGCGGGGCCCACAGGCTAGGGCGGGCGCGAGCTCTAGGGCGTGCCCTTCCCCCCCTTTAGAGCTACACCATGGCTCCCTAGGGTGGACGCTGGGAAATGTAGTTTCCTGGATAATAGCAACGGGGGCGGGGCGGCGGTCTCCGCATTAACAGAAGGGCTCCAGCTTTAGGACAGCATATTGTCATTTTGACTCTTTAGAAAAAAAAAAATTGGCTGGACTGTGGTGGCGCACACCGTGAATCCCAGCACTCGGTAGGCAGAGGCAGGTGGAGCTCTGTGAGTTTGAGACCAGCCTGGTCTACATTGCGGAGTTCCAGGACAGGCTCCAAAACTACAGAGAAACCCTGTCTTGAAAAACCAAGAAAAAGAAAAAAGAAAAAGGAAAAACTTGTTTTGTTGCGACAGCCCTGGCTGTCCTGGAATTCACTCTGTAGATCAGGCTGGTTTAAACTCAAAAAGATCTGCCTAGCTATGCCTCCTGAGTGCTGGGATTAAAGGCAGGCGCCGCCAAACCTGGCAGAAAAAAAAAATGTTCTTGATGTTTTCCCACCTTAAAAAATAATTGGAGGTGGGGGCAGAAAGAAACAACTGGAGGCAGATAGTGCAGCTTTTAGTCCAAGAGTCCACTAGGGAACAAGAGCTGGCACTGGGTCTCAAGGATAGTTAAAAAGCAAATTTTTTTGTTTGTTTGTTTTTAGAGATAGGTTTCTCTGTGTAGCCCTGGGCGTCCTTGAAAGGACAGGAGTCACTGGGCGGTGGCAGCACAGGCCCTTGATCCAGCACTTGGGAGACACAGACTGGCGGATCCCTGGGTTCGAGGCCAGTCTGGTTTACAGAGCGAGTTCCAGGACAGCCAGACCTACACAACGAACCCTGTCTCGAAAAACCAAAAAGAAATAGAAAGAAAGAAAGGACCGGAGCATAAGACCAAGTTCTCAACACAAAGGAGATTTATTTGCCCAAGAGGGACAATGACGGGGAATAGGCGGCAATGGCTATGGCTGGGGGAGAAGAGGAAGTCTGCCCTCAGGGACAAAGGCCTCTGGATACAGTGGCGCAGATGTGGCACATGGGCAAATGACCGCTTATAAAGGGAAAGGGGAAGCCCTGTGTTAGGGTGAGGTGTTTAATTTTAATTGGTCATGTTAATAAGGGTAGCCAAACTTTTGATTGCTGGACTTCAATACTTTGACTACTGGGCCTTTTCGGTCAGCCTCAGGAGGAAGAAGTGGTCAAACAAGGGACTAGATCTTGGTGGCTAGTTTTAGGGATGTAATCTATGGTTTAGCAAGGGAGAGGGAAAGAGGAAGGGCATGGCAGCCAGGGCCTTGCTTGCCATGCTCTGGCTTTTTAGAGCCCTTCCAGTCCTAGAATTTGCTCTGTAGACCAAGCTGGCCTTGAATTTAGAGAATCGCCTCCTTCTGCCTCCCAAGTGCTGGGATTAAAGGTGTGCATCACCACCACTCAGTTAAAAATATTTATCTTTCTTTTACTGTTATGGGTGCTTTTCCACATGTATGTCTGTGCACCACGTGGGTACAGTGCCTATGGAGGCCAGAAGAGAGCCGTGGAGCCACTGGGGCCGGAGTTACAGGCAGTTGTGAATCACCATGTGGGTGTTAGGAGGTGAACCAGTCCTTTCCAAAAGCAACATGTGTTCTTAACCACTGAGTCATCTCTCCAGCACTAATATTTTATTTTCTTTAAAGTAAGCAAAGATTTGTTTTACGTGCATGGGTATTTTGCCTGCCTGCAGGTCTTATGCATCACATACATGTAGTACCCCCAGGAGGCGAGAAGAGGGCGTTGGATCCCCTAGACCTGGAGTCATCATGTGGGTGTTGGGAATCAAACTGGTCTTTTGGAAGACCAGTAGGCTTTCAAACACTGAATCATCTGTTCAGCTTCTCCTCCCCATGATTTTTTGTTGTTGTTGTTGTTATTTTTGTTTTTTCGAGACAGGGTTTCTCTGTGGCTTTGGAGCCTGTCCTGGAACTAGCTCTGTAGACCAGGCTGGTCTCGAACCCACAGAGATCTGCCTGCCTCTGCCTCCCGAATGCTGGGATTAAAGGCGTGCGCCACCACCGCCCGGCTCCCCATGATTTTTTTATAAACAAAAATCTTCATTTTGTTCAAAAAGGGTAGTTAATAGTATTGAAATTAGGGGTGTGTGTGTTGGGTGGGATGGGACCCAGAGCCTAACTCATGATAGACAAGAGCCACATACAGAGATACTAAATTTTCAAAGTGATAATCCTTTCTGCACTGAACCGCCTGCAGTTGTTAGCGAAGGGCGGAAATGTAGGTTTTATTTATTCAGGAAGTATATCGTTACACGGGCCGCCTCAGGCCTTACTTTTGATTGGCTGGTTGGGGGGGCGTGACTTCAGCTTTCTAATACAAATGGTCAGCGCGGGACCTGCTTCAATGATAGGGCATCGAGTCGTCGGAAGTGTGGCTACTTCAGTTCCTTGGTTACAGAGGCCGGAAGTGTGTCTTTCACTTACGCATCGGCCAAATAGGACCGATTAAGAGACCCAACACACTCGAGGACAGTGCCTTCATCACATGGAACCGTAGACCATTACCAGCACAGATCTTAGAGTTCTGGGTAGAGTGCGGTGTGTTAAGAATCGACCGAGGTCCTGCAATAAACTGGCTTCGTTTGTCCGGGAAAAGTTCTCCACGTTTTGAACGCCTAGGACTTTTTTCCAGGGCCATGGCGGAGTCGAAGCTTCTGGCACCAGAGCTAAGCAATGCAGAGTCGATGGGTGATGAGACCGTGAGGTTTCAGGAGCTGCTACTGCAGGTGCGGCCTGACTGGACTTTTGGGAAGCTGGGTGTTTAAATATTTATACACTGGCGCTCAGAGATGCGGCTTCAGTTCCCAGAATGCCCTGCGGTAGCAAGGAGGCCTATGGGAATCGTAGTTGTTTAGCTCAAAGTTTACTAGATTTTAAAAGAAATGGAGTTGGGGGTGATCTTGGGAGTCCTGTTAAAAGAAAAGGGAGCCTAGACTGTATAATATAGCAAGTGAGCCGGCTGGTGGTGCCGCACGCCTTTAAGCCCTGCACTGGGGATACACAGGCAGGCGGATAACTATGAGTTCGAGAACAGCCTGGTCTACAGAGTAACTTCCAGAACAACCAGGGCTACACAGAGAAACCCTGATTCAAAAACCAAAAAAAATATAATATTAGTAAAAAAAATGTGCTCCCCAGCCATCACACATGAGGTGTCCTATAAACATTTGGGAAGCAGATGGGGACAGAAGTATCATGGAGGGTTGTTTTTTTTCCCTCACAGGCTTCCAAAGAGCTCCAGCAAGCCCAGATGGATAGGTCAGAATCTACACAGATCCGGCCCCAGCCTGGTGAGAAATAGATATAGATATATAGGAACATATATGTGAATATTTATATACTTATAGATGTATTTACACACATGTATGTATATGTGGTGTATGTATGTGAGTGTGTGTATGTACGTATGCACATAGAGAGATGTAGAGTATCCCAGAGCAAGGTGGGAGACCCTGAGAGAGGTCAGTAGAATCTAGGAGCAGGGAACACAGGATGAAGTAGAGAGATCATAACTGCATACAAAGGCCTAGAAGCAGTTACGTGAATGCACAGGTAGGAAGATCACAAACACTGGACCACAGAGAGCAGAGTGGGAAGTGGGATGGAGAAAGAAAGTAAGAAAATGTCAGGGGCCTGAGGGAGGTAGAGGGGAACAGAGGACAGAGCCAGAGAGTGAAAGGAGGGTCAGCAAGATGGCTGAGCAAGTAAAGGGCCTTGCACTAAGCGTGGTGACTTGAAACAACTGACTCCTGAATGTTCTCTGACCATCACACACAACAGCTATGGCATGAATGCACATGTGTGCACACCCCCCCCACATACACACACAAAATAAGTGCATGTAATAAAAATTAAAATGGAGAAGGAACTGGGTGTGGTGGTGAGGGCCTGTATTCTCAGGAGGCAGGAGTATCCAAGTCTGGGCCAGCCTCGGTGCAGAGTGAGAGACCTTGTCTCAAAAAAGGGAGCGGGTGGGTGTGGGGGTGAGGAGGCTGCCTAGGGACAGATGGCCAAGATAAACCCGCTTGTGCAGGTTTCTGCATAAAGACCAACTCATCGGAAGGAAAGGTTTTCATCAACATCTGCCACTCTCCCTCCATCCCTCCCCCGGTGGACGTGACTGAGGACGAACTGCTTCAGATGCTGGAGGAGGACCAAGCTGGCTTCCGAATCCCCATGAGCCTGGGAGAACCACATGCTGAGCTGGATGCAAGTCAGTACCCTCAGAAGACACCAAGTCTCTTCCCTCAAGATCCTGTGATTCTCAGGAAATCCTGACTGGAAAGTCAGGGTTGGGAGCCAGAGCGGATTGACCCAGGACTGCAGGGAACATGCCCTGGGGTCTTCACTGAGGTTAAGGAGGCTGCAGAGAAGGCTGCCTGGAACAATACTAGTCTGATACAAGATTTGAAGAGTTAGCTGGGTGGTGGTGGCGCACGCCTTTATCCCAGTACTAGTTAGCACAGGCAGGCAGATCTCTGTGAGTTCGAGGTCAGCCTGGTCTACAGAGCGAGTTTCAGGACAGCCAGGGCAGACAGAGAAACCTGTCTCAGGAAAGATTTGAAGAGGGTTTTAAGCAGAGATGACTAGTGAGCTGGGCATGGTGGCTCACTCTTATAGCTCTTACAGGATGCTGAGGCAGGAGAATTGCTGAAAGCTAGAGGCCACGCTGAGCTACATGGAACATTGACAAGGGCCATGTCTGAGGGATACAATGATTAGACTGACGGGCAACAATTAGGAGAGACTGAAAGTGTAAACAGTCAGGGTTCTCTAGAGCAGACGTAAGCTTTTTCCTAGAGGTGGGCAGGATAGAGGGAGGTGATTCTTGGGGCCACTGGAAGGACCAGGGTCTTAGGATATGGGCATCAACTTGGAGTTGAGCCTGGAAGCCAAGAAGGACCAGGTCTGAGTGGGAAGTATGTGCTGGTCTCGCTTCCCGTGTCTGGGTTTCTGGACCTTGGGTAAGTTCTCCTTATGGGTGTTACATGGAGGGTTGCAGGGCTCTCAGCCCTTCTTCTTTCCACAGGAGGCCAGGGCTGTACTGCCTATGATGTTGCCGTCAACAGCAACTTCTACCTGAGGATGCAGGTGGGGTGTATGTTATGGACAAGGCCCGGGGAGGGTGCTTCCCCCAACCCCTTCCCCACCATCCTGTCTCTTGTTTCTCTCACCTTAGAACAGCGATTTCTTGCGGGAGCTGGTGGTCACCATTGCCAGGGAGGGCCTTGAGGACAAGTATGGTTTACAGCTAAATCCAGGTGAGAGGCCGGAGGGCAGTGGGAACAGCCTGGACGGCACACTGGGAGACGTGAGTCCAGTGTGTCAGTGACTTCCTTCACCAGCTCTCAGGAGGGGGATGGAACTTCTCAGAGTGAAGGGGCGGGGTCAGGAGTCTGCTGGGGGCTGGGTGTGGTGGTGGTGGTGCTGTCTAGGTGTGTTCCCCAGGAAGGGTGGGGCTAAGGTGGGTAGATTGCAAGACCAGTGCAGAAGGCATCTGGGAAGGCGGCCTAGCCCCTGTGGACTGGGAGGCACCACCTGAGGGAACCCCACTTCAGCGATCTCCCCCTCTGCAACCCTCAGAATGGCGCATGCTGAAGTACCGGCCTTTCCTGGGCTCCATCTCACAGCAGAACATCCGTTCCCAGCAACGCCCTCGCATCCAGGAGCTGGGGACCCTTGAGGGGTGAGCCTTCATGAATATCTGGGCTGATGACCATCCTGGGTCTCTTGGGACACAGAGCTGGATGGAGGGAGGAAGGGACAGGAAGCCAAGTAGAGGGTACAGGGCTGTCAGACCAGGTGGTCACCCTCAGTCTGCCATTGTTCCCATACAGCCCAGAACGGCCTCACCTGAACCTTTGGTTGGAAGCCCCTGACCTCCTCTTGGCTGAATTTGACCTCCCAAAGCTGGTGAGTGCCCGCTTTTTAGTCAAAGAAAAGAATTAGAGTCTGGACACCCTGGGACTAAGTCAGGACATCGATGAGCCAAAGTCCTGGATCTGGAGGAGGCTGGGGCCTGGATCTGAGTTACTGTCCTTTGATTTTGTTTGCATTGTTTTGGTTCTGAGGATTGAAACCACAACCATGCATGGTGCGACCTTGTAGACATAGTTTCCCAGTGCTGGGGCTGTGGGCTGACTGTACCTCATCCCCAGGATGGAGCTCAGGGGCTGACACTGGAGATTGGAGAGAGTCACCTGGTGATGGGAGGCTCCCAGCAACTGTACCGCCTCAATGCCTCCATTCCCCTGCGGATCAACCCTGAGGCAAGCAGGGCTGCCTTCCACCACCGGAGAAAGGTACCTGGTGGGACTTCAGGAACCTGGAGCCGTGCATCTGTCGGAGGAGGCTGGGTCCTGAACCCCCATTCTCTTCCTTTTCTCAGCAGCTGATGGTGTTCTTGCCCCTCCTGTCAGTGTCTTGAACGGAATCTTCTTGTATCTCCAGAGGTGGAGAACACATTGGTGTCTTCTCTAAATGTGAAGTAAACAGTCTTTCCGGTTCTTTCCAGTTTCAGAAATGAAGACATGGCGGGTGGAAGGGAAGAGGGCTATCAGCTCTGACCATGGTGTCCCCTAGACGTCCCTGGCCTTCTGGACTCCTGTTTTCGTCTCCCCTGGGCCTCAGAGCTGACCCTACTCCTGTCCTCCCACTTCATGGTCCCAGAGCATCCAGGCTCAGCTCTGACCCCTTCCTCCCTAGACAGGACCGTGACTTCCTTCACTGACACCCAGCAACCTCACACAACAGTGTCCCACATACCGCTGACTCTTGCTTCTCCTCGTTCTAGTGCCCCCTTCCCTCAGTGCAGTGGGTGCTCTCTTGCGACTGGGGTTACGCTACCTGACCTCTTAGCAACCAAACTCAAGCAGCGTCTCTGGGTCTCCTGCCCCTACTCCATGAACTCTATCCATGCCTAGGGTCCAGCTTCCTATCACAAACACACCCAAGCCTAGCTCCTCTCCCCCACTTCCTGCTGACTCAGCTGCACTTCCTCCTGGCGCAGCCTGTGCTGGTCTTGCCTTTGGGATACTCCCACTCTACTTCCCAATTTCAGTCCTGCTGTAACCCAGGGCCTCCAATGCCAAGCATATGCTAGGGAGTCAGTGGTGACACACGCCTTTAATCTCAGCGCTCAGGAGGCAGAGGCAGGTGGATCTCTAAGTTCGAGGCCATCTTGGTCTACAAAGTGAGTTCCAGGGCTACACAGAGAAACATTGGAAAAACATGCAATGCCAGGCATACATTTGCTGCACCATTGAGTTACACCCTTTTCTTTTTCTTTTCTTGTTTTTTTTTTTTTATTTTATTTTCGAGACAGGGTTTCTCTGTAGTTATTGGTGCCTGTCCTGTAACTAGCACTTGCTGCTGAGCCTCCTTTCCAGTGCCTCACGTGGGTAGAGGAAACTGACTCCCAAAAGTCAGCCTCTCACCTCTACAGCCGCGCACTGTGGCGTCCCAGCCTGAGTGCGCGCGCGCGCGCACGCACGCACGCACACACACACACAAACACACACACACTTTAGGTTTATTTATGTGTATGAGTGGTTTACCTGCATACACACTGTTTTACCTGCTGAATTCAAAAGAGGGCGCCAGATCCTCTGGTCATGAGCCATCATAAGGGTGATGGGAACTGAACACCAACCCTCTGCAAGAGCAACAATGCTCTTAACTACGGAGTCATCGCCCAAACGTAATTTTTATCTTTTTTGTTTGTTTGTTTGTTTGGTTTTTCAAAATAGGATTTCTGTATGTGGCCCTGTTTGTCTGGGAACTCGCTCTGTAGACCAGGCTGGCATTGAACTCAGAGATTCCGGCCAGTGGGGGCACAGGCCTTTAATCCCAGCCCTCAGGAGACAGAGGCGGGGGAGTGCGGGGGGATCTCTGAGTTCAATGTCAGCCGCTCCACAGAGTGAGTTCCAAGACAGACAGGGCCACACACAAAACCCTGTGATAAAGAAAACTACAACAAAACCAAAAACATGGCCATGTAGCTGTTGAGAAAAGCTGGTAAAGTCCGAAGGGCTTGGTGAGTATGCCTTCAGTAACATGCTCTGGAGGCTGAGGCAGGAGGATGACAAATTCCACGCTAGACTGTACAACAGCGACATCGATCCTGCCCCAGGATGCCGGGAATCAAACTAGCGAGCCCTGCCCACGTGAGGGCGCAAGGAAGGCGTCTTAGCTAGGACAGTCACATCTAGAAGCCGTGGGCATGTAGAAACGTGGGGTGACGGGCGAGCGCGGGGCTAACTCAAGCGCGAAGGTCACCGGGGCCTCTAGTCCAGACTGAGGCCCTTCCTGGGCCACCGAAGGACTAGTTTCTAGGTCCTAGAAAAGTGTGAGGCCGGGTGCGCTCCTCCCTTCTCCGTTGCCATGGTGATGGTGCGGGCGACCGCCCGGGATTTGGCAGCGGCGGGGGCCCCCTTCCCACTCCCTCCTCCTCACCATCTGCTCCTCCCTCACACCTGGCCCGGAGCCGCGGACGCCTCCTCCGCACGCAGTCCGAGACCCTACGGCCACCAGGTGGCGCGTGTGCGCGGCTCGCCCGCCTCCCTCCTCCCAGGGGACTTGTCGGAGACTCGACAGAGATTCCGCGCCCGCCTGCCACTCCGCTCGATGGGCTTCTCTCGTCCCCTCCTGGGCCGCATCATGAAAATTTAATCCCAAATGCATTTGTGGCCCGACGCGGGGAGAGAGACGGTGGGGAAACCAGCAGCCTGCTGAGGCTTGGAGCTGGAGGCGCACCGGGAAAAGCGTTGGTTTGGTGGGCTTCAGGGTTTGAGGGCCACCAGAGTGTTAGGGTTCCCCCCACTCCAAGGGTTGGGATTGGAATCTACTGGGAAGAGGACTTGGTGGGCGGGAACAGATCCTGGGACACGAGAAGAAGTCACAGCTGGGACAGACTTAAGGGGAGGAGCCAGGCCCCAGAACGCAGAGTTGGAACATAGGGTGTCCGCAGGAGTAGGGGGACACATCTGGGAGGTGGGGGTAGAACTCAGAGGAAGAAGCTGGGACTCAACCGATGGGGCCCAGACTCAAAAGAGCGTCATAGAGCCTAGGGATATTCTAAGGGAGTGCGAAGGGAACCACTGGGCACCAAGGGCAGTAGTAGGGAGCAGAATTCGAAGGGATGAAAGGGGAGAGTTGAAACTCAGAAAGAGAAGAATGGAGGTGGATAAACCCTGAGGAAAAGTAGAACTCAAAGGGAATAGTGGAATCGGAAGAGTATGGGGAAAGCCGGTCCTAAGTTCAAGGCCAGCCTGAGCGCCCTACAGAGTGAGGGCTGCGGACTTGCCTAGCATGTGTGGGGCTCTGGGACCCACCCCAAAGGAAAGATGGGGCTGGAGAGATAGCTCAGCGGTAATTCCAGAGGCCCTGGGTTCAGTTCCCAGCACCCACATGGCGACTCACAACTCCAGTCCAGGGGATTCAATGCTACATTTATTTATCTATTTATTTGTTTATTTGGTTTTTTCTAGATGGGGCCTCGAACTCACAAAGATTCGCCTGCCTCTGCCTCCCGAGTGCAGGGATTAAAGGCGTGCGCCACCACTGCTCGGCTTCAATGCTACTTTTAAGGGTGCGCAGCTGCTAGGCATTCAAGTAGTGCAGATAGACGTGCTGGCCAAATACACACACATAGAATCAAAATTTAAAAAAACAAAAACAAGCCGGGCGGTGGTGGAGCACGCCTTTAATCCCGGCACTTGGGAGGCAGAGGCAGGTGGATCTCTGTGAGTTCGAGGCCAGCCTGGTCTTACAAGAGCTAGTTCCAGGACAGGCTCCAAAGCTACAGAGAAACCCTGTCTCGAAAAACCAAAAAACCAAAACAAAAAAAAAAAAAACACCAAACTTTTTTTTTTTTTTGAGATAGGGTTTCTCTGTGTAGCTCTGGCTGTCCTGGAACTCTCTCTCTATAGATCAGGGTGGTCTCGAACTCAATAGATTCACCTGCCTCTGCTTCCCAAGAGCTAGGATAACAGGTGTGTGCCACCACGCCCAGACCTAAACAAAATCAATTGGTTTTTCTCTGTGTAACCCTGACTGTCCTGGAACTTGCTCTATAGACCAGGCTGGCCTCGAACTCAGAGATTCACTTTGCTTCTGATTCTGAGTGCTGGGATTAAAGCTGTGCGCCATCATTACCCAGCTTTTGTTTGTTTTGTTTTTCGAAATAGGGTTTCTCTGTGTAGCTTTGCTGGTCTCGAACTCACAGAGATCCGCCTGCCTCTGCCTCCCGAGTGCTGGGATTAAAGGTGCCTGCCACCACCGCCAGGCTGCCCAGCTGTTTTTTGTTTGTTTTTTGAGACAGGGTCTCTGCCTCCCCAAGTCCCGGGATTAATTAATGGCTTGCATCATCACCTCCCGTCTCAATTTTTTTTTTTTTTAAAGAAAAGAAAAGGAGAAAGTCAAAGATCAGATGGAGAAGTGAGCTCAGCGCAGAGATCAGGGAGGGAGGGACCTAGAGAGTGTGTGGACGGTGCAGAGTAATTTGGTAACTGTATTGTACTGGGGGCACTAGGCAATTCAGAGTTCGGTTCCAAGGGCGTGGCCTTGATGGCCAGGTAGAGGCTCTGGGATGGGAGAGTTAAAGAAGAGAGAGGGGCTAGCCTGCAAGACGAGGGGCCTAGCTGACTGGCCTACAGTCCAGGTAGCTGGGTGGGAGGAGAGTGAGGGCCCTGACTGCAAGGGGTGGGGCCTCGTTGGGTGGGCGTGAATGCCCCGCCCTGCCCCGCCCCCCGACGTTCAGTCCCGCAACAGCCCCGGGCAGCTGGCACTCTCAGCCTGGTTCCCCCCCGAGCGGAGCTGCGGGGCCGGGCCGGGCCGGGGCGGACCCCGGGATCCCGGACGCGGCCGCCCGGGCCCGCGGGCGGGGGGATTGGCAGGGCACCCGCGTGGGCACAGCCACCATGGAGTTCCGGCAGGAGGAGTTTCGGAAGCTGGCGGGGCGCGCCCTGGGGAGGCTGCACCGGTGAGCTTGGTGGGGTTCCTGGGAGGGGAAGGGTGGGGATGCCCCCTTTCCACCCGAGAGCAGACGGACAGAGGGAGAAGAGAGAGGACACCCTGGCATGGTGTGGGGAGGCCCACCCAGCTGTTCAGGATTCCGTCCTGTGGATACTGTCCTCCCATCCTGCCTGGTCCATTACACCCCCCCCCCGCTTGCATCTCACCCCACCTGGGGCTTGCGTTTTTCTTTGAGACTGTGTATCCCTCCCTATTCTCTGGGTCTCTGTTCACCTGTCTTCTGTCTTTTTACTTTAGATCTGTCTCCTCTCTCTGGGTTCCTCTTCCCCTCACCTCTGGGTCTCTGTCCCCTCCCTCTGACCAGGAGCCATTGGGCTCAGTCCTGACCCTGCCTCTTGCACCCCTCCCGCTCGCTCTTCCTCTCTGGACCTCTGATCCCCACTTTGATCTGTCTCTCTTGGCATCTCTGACTGTTCCCCTGGACCGCTATCTTCCCACCCTGGCTCTCCCCATCTCTCCTCTTTCTCAGGTTCTCTCCCTAGAGGCATTTAATCTGGAGCTAAAGCGGATTGGGGCTGGGGCTGTTGGTTCTTGTCCTTGAGGGGGGTTAAGCTGAGAGGAAAAATCTGGGGTATCCCAGGTTCTGGGGGGTGAGGGAGTTTCAGGCCACAAAAAAAATTAATCTTGGGGAGTAAAAACCAGATTAATCTTGGGGAGTAATATGGACTTCCCAAGGGATATAGGCTAGAACTGGGTGAGATTTGCTTCCACCCAGAACTACAATTCCAATGACCCCAGTGTCCCTTGAGGTAGCCTGGACACCTCCCAGCCCCTCACCCCCAACCCCAGCTCTGGCTCTAAGTCAGAGAAATTACTCAGCTCCTGAGAAGCCTAAAAATATCTATCCACAGTGCGGGGAGGAGATGGCCTCGTGGGCATGGTGCCCTTAGACCCCGGTTCCTCCATACAGGGCCCTGGTCCATCTTTACATGGTCCTCGGTGATCTCACTGGGCCACCTGAGTCCAATGCCAGTCTGATAGTCCACTTGCTGTGGCTCACCTGGCTCCAAAGTTAACCCCACCCTCAGGTGACATGAGAGGGAGGCAGGAAGGTGTAGTGGGGGGCAGTGGTGGAGGGGGAGCTGAGATGCTTCACCGGGGGGGGGCAGTGGTGGAGGGGGAGCTGAGACGCTTCACCTCTCCGTTTTCCAATTCCCAGCCCCTCCCCACCCTTTTTTCTCGCCTCCTTTCACGAGTTTCTCAAAATACACCAGTGTGAAGTCAGGGGAGCTAGAGAGAAAGACATGCTGGTGGAGGGGCCTGGAGGGGGTGAGAGCAGGAGGGAGATGGTCCTCAGGTCTTCTCTCTTAGTCTCTCCATTTCCCTTCTGGGTCCCCAGCCTTGCCTTTCTCCTCCAACCTCAGAGACCCCAGGAGAAGCAGCAGAAAGTTGGGGAGGGGGCAAACATTTATTTGCTTACAAAATCCGGAATTCACTTTGACAGTGGAGGGGGGGATCAATGACTGAGGACCAAACTTATCAATTAAACACAGGTCATTCTCCTTCCCAGCCTGGAGTGAAAGCTAAGAGCTGCAGATGTTCCTGGAGACCGAGATGAGTGATGCTAGTTGGGGGCTGGGGTGTCTCTTGGACCAGGTAACCCAGGGTGACTTCGGACAAAGAAGAAGAGCCAGGAGCCAAGGAGCCTTGCTTCTTTGGGCCAGGTTCTGGGTAGGGCAATGCTGGGGGCCAGGACTGGATCAGGCCCAAGTTGCTTTCCTCCTGTCCTGTGTGACCTTGGACCTGTGACATCTGTTTTTGGAGTCTCAGTTTCCTAGTTCTATAATAGGAAGAAACCAGAAAAAAAAACAAAAAACAAAAAACTACCAAGGCATAGGGAGAAAGAGATGCAGGGAGTGGACAGGTATCTTGAGAGAGCAGTTGAGACATGTCTTCCTTTGGGGACACTCCACCCTAAGGAACACATTCCCTCACCAAGTCCTTGGCCTAGTTGGGGTCACTCAGAGAGGAGGTGGGGCTTCTTTGTGACTTCTTGTTATTCTGAGACAAGGGCTCCAGTAGCCCAGGCTGGCCCCTGCACTGATCACCTTGCCTCTGTCTCCCCAGTGCTGGGATTGGATGCACACATCACCTGGCCTGCCCCACCTGCACTGCCCCGTGTAATGGCCAGCTGTGTTCTGTATGAGACTCAGAATCCCTGTCTGAAAACCCTTAGAGAGATCCCACACCTGATGTAAACCGCGCATGTCGACATTCTGGGGCTAGACCCACACCTGCAGTTTCAGTCAATCACATATCAGAAATCAACCTGGGTCAAACTCCAGTCTCACAGGTAACGTTCTCTGGAGGTGAACATGCAGGGCCCTCTAGCCTGTGTTGTTCATTCTGGGGGCGTTGAGTCCCAGTCTTTGACTCTTCCCTATTTCTTCCTATCTTCCTTCCCTTGGTGCTTTCTGCACCCTCCCTCTTTCTCCCCAGACCAGGCCCCCCTTCTATCGCCAGGCCCCCCTCTTTCTATCCCCAGGCCAGCCCCCATTTTTGACAGGCTCTTGTGAACCCGTGGCTGGCCTGGAACTCAGAGAGACCCTGCCTCTGCTGTATTGTACTGTAGCTAAAGGTGAGCATCCCCATATGGCTTGTTTTGTTGAGACAAAGTCTGGGGACTTTGTCTGGTGTTAGCCAGGCTGGCTTCAACTATATAGCCAAGGATGACCTTGAACTCTTGATCCTCCTGCCTCTGCCAAGTGTTGTGATTACAGATGTGTGCCAATATACCTGGCATATGCAATGCTGGGATTAGAACTCAGACCTTCGTACAGTGCTAGGCCAGCACTCTGCCAGCTGGGCTCCATCTCTGCTGTCCCTCATTGTCTCACTTGGTAGCCCAGGCTGGTCTTGAAATTGCAGCAATCCTCCTGCCTCAGCCTCACAAGTGCTGGGATTACAGGCCTGGTTTCTGCCTCCACCCCTTTCTTGCCTGCCCCTCCCCACCTCCTTAAGTGTTCTTTGGTCCCCCCTCCCCCCAGCCCGTCTGCTGTTCTTTCCTCCCCCGCCCTAGTCTCCCTCACCTCCATCTGTTCTGGCCCCTTCCTGGGATCCAGCCCGATCCCCTGACTGCCTACCCACCTCAGAGGGGCCGTGTTGAACTCTCGAGGTCTCCATACTTCAGGGGCCTCACTGACCTTGACCGTTAGTCCTGAGGTCTCCTCATCTCCACATTTTCTGATATCAGGGACTCTGCCCACCTCACCCACGTCTGTGTCTGTTACTTGAATGTCAGTTCCTGCTCTCTCTCCTGAGTCTGTCTGTCTGTCTCATTCTCTGACCCTCTCTCCCTTTCTCTAGGTCTCTGTCATCTCCCCCTTTGGGTTTCTTACTCCTCGTTCTCTCTCTCTGAGTCTCTAGCCTTCCTGCCCCTTCCCCAAATCTTTGGCTAGTTCTCTGTCCCCCCCCCCGTGTTTCTGCCCCAGTCTTTGTCGCCCCATCTCAGCCATCTCCCCACCCCTCTGGCCTCTCCCCATCTGTCTCCAGCAGCCTCTCTCTGGCTGGGGGACAGCCCCTCCATGAGCCCTATCCATCCTCACACTCAATCCTGGATGCAGATCGGGCGGAGGCGAGAGTCATGCTGGGGAATGAATGCGCCAGTCTCCCTACCAGGGCCATCTGTCCCCTGCCAGGACACCAGCCATCACTCCCCCTCCCTGCTCCTTAGGCTGACAGTCTGAACCCTAGATTCCCCAGGGGGCTCAAGTCAGACTGTTGGACTCAGCACCTCCAGGGACTCCCAAACCCACATATGTGGGGCTTAGAAGCAGGGCAGGGCGACCGGGGGAGGGGTCTGTATACGTAGCCGCAGTGGCTTGGAAGCATCTGCTTTGTTGACTGCACCTTTGCACACAGGTCCCTTCTTTCTACCTTTGCTGACTCAAATAGACTCGAATCTGCATCTGATGGAGGGGGCTGGGGACAGTCTTGGAGCTGGCAGAAGGGGCTTGCAGGCACCTGCTCTTTGAATGCAAAGGATAGTGTAGAATCTCTAACTCCCTAGTGGAGAGAGGGGAGAAGGCTGGGGAGGTGATTGAAGATCTTGACCTTAGAGTGGAATCCAGGTAGGAGAGAGCTGGTGGTCTGGACTCCTGGGACTGGAAGGAATTCCGAGGTCTGACAAGAGACATGGGTTTTGCCATGCACTGCTGTGTCACAAGGAGGAGAAGGAACCCCGAGTTCTTGGATGGCGGGAGGGAAAGAAGGTCTAGAGATGCCTGCATCCCACTGAGAGCAGCAAAGCAAGGTTAAGCCGGAACCCTGTGTCACCGGGAGGAGGGGCCTGGACTGCTGAGTCTTTGCTTCTCGCCGCCCTGCTCTGCAGGTTGCTAGAGAAGCGTCAGGAAGACGCAGAGACAGTGGAGCTGAGCGCCGACGGTCGCCCAGTGACCACGCACACACGGGACCCGCCTGTGGTGGACTGCACTTGCTTTGGCCTGCCGCGCCGCTACATCATCGCCATCATGAGTGGCCTGGGTTTCTGCATCAGCTTCGGCATCCGCTGCAACCTGGGTGTGGCCATCGTGTCCATGGTCAACAACAGCACGACCCATCGTGGGGGCCACGTTGTGGTGCAGGTAGCTGCTCTAGCAAGCCCTGCTCACGGCCCATGTTGGCGCAAGCGGCCAGTTCACGCTCCTTCCCAGCCACAATTCTATGGTTCTGCCCATCCGTGCCTCTCTATAGATCCGACCTTACTCTTGCAGTCCTTGCCTTCCTAAGCCCCGCCCTGGTATAAAGAAAGCTCCACCCCCTTTCCATCCCAGATTAGGAATGGTCACACGGGTATTAGGTTTGATATTCATTACCTTGGTCCACTTTTGGACTTTCTAGCCAGTTCACTTACAGCTGTGTCCCGCGTTTACGTCCCAGGGTTACATGTACACAATTTCACTCCTGTCTTAAGATCCTTTCCAGACCTCTGCCTTTGTTCACCTGATTAGTTCTGGCCCACACATAAAGCCTCGTCCAAGCTCAGATTTATGCTATTTTCACTTGGGTATTCCAGAAGCCATGCCCATAACTGGGAAAAGAAAAAAAAATCTTAGTTTGGTCTGTAGCTTACCTGAAGCCCCAACCTTTGCTGCAATATAATAAGGAACACCCCTAATTTAGCTGCTTCTTGGCCCTGCCTAGACCCCATACAGGTCAGCCCACAAACAGGAGGCAGTCACCTTCACACTTGGGGATGTTCAGGGAGGGGATACTGAGGTAAGCAAGCAAGTAGAACGAGGCAGCAGAGCTTAGAGCTAAAAGGCAGGCCCTGGCAACATAGAAGGGCGGAGCTCCAGTGAGCTCTGATTGGCAGGCTTGGGGAAGGGGAGGGTATCTTGTTGCTGATGGTCTGAGGCACTAAGTCTATGGGTCTATTGGTGGAGGGATGAGTCTGGAGGGTGGCTAGTTTGATGTGTATTTTGACCCGCAGAAAGCCCAGTTCAACTGGGATCCAGAGACTGTCGGCCTCATCCATGGCTCCTTTTTCTGGGGCTACATTGTCACACAGATTCCTGGAGGATTTATCTGCCAAAAATTCGCAGCCAACAGGTACAGTGGTGGCAGAAAGTGCAGTTGTGTGTGGCGGAGCTCCAGAGTGGTCCTGGACTTGGCTGCAGGAAGCTGGGAGGGTCCTTGTTTGAGAGCAAGTCTCAGAGGTGGCCTTGAGTCCTGTTGTGGGCAGGAAGGGCAAAATTTTAGGGACCCTGGGAAGGCTAGCCGGCGGGACCACATGCCTGCCTCACTGCTCCTGCCATTTCCTCCACCTTTTCCAACAGGGTCTTTGGCTTTGCCATTGTGGCTACCTCCACCCTAAACATGTTGATCCCCTCAGCAGCCCGTGTCCACTATGGCTGTGTCATTTTCGTGAGGATCTTGCAGGGATTGGTGGAGGTAAAGTCTGTCCCATAAGCCCTGCTCCCCTCTGTGACCCCACCTCTTCTCGTTGACCTCCTGCTCCCTTCCTAGGGGGTCACATATCCTGCCTGCCACGGCATCTGGAGCAAATGGGCCCCTCCCTTAGAACGGAGTCGCCTGGCGACGACGGCCTTTTGTGGTGAGAAGGGGCTGGGGGCCGGCTCCTGCGTGAGGGGGGCTGAGCTGTGACCTCAGCTTAGGGGGCAGGTTCCAGAGCAGAGGGCCGCTGTCCTGGATCCAGGGAAGACAGCCTGTTCTCTACCCTCGTTGCTCCCTTAGGTTCCTATGCCGGGGCAGTGGTCGCTATGCCGCTCGCTGGGGTCCTGGTGCAGTACTCAGGATGGAGTTCTGTCTTTTATGTCTATGGTGAGGGACTTGAATGCATGGCTCTGGGTGGCACCGGGGCTGAGTGAGGCCAGATGTCACCCTGCTGCCATCTCCCTCCTGCCCACCCCCAGGCAGCTTCGGGATCTTCTGGTACCTATTCTGGTTACTGGTCTCCTATGAGTCCCCTGCACTGCACCCCAGCATCTCAGAAGAGGAACGCAAATACATTGAGGACGCCATCGGAGAGAGTGCCAAGCTCATGAACCCTGTGACGGTTGGTTGTGAGGCTGCAGGGCTGGGCAGGGCAGAGAGGAGGGTGCTGGCTCAAATCTCAGTGGAGACAGGACTACCAAGCAAAAGGCTGGGGCTGAATGGGGCGTAGTGATGTAGGCCTGTCATCCCAGCTACTTGAGGGGCTGAGGCAGGAGAATTGCAAGTTCCAGGTCAGGCTATAAAGTGAGTTCAAGGCCAAGCTAGGAAATTTGGTGAAGCTTTGTTAAAAAGTGAAAAGTGGGTTAGGGGTGTAGCTCACAGGTAGATCATTTGCCCAGAATCCCCCAATGAGGGGCAGGGGTGTGGCTCAGTGACAGAGTGCCTACCTAGCATACATGAGGTCATGGGTTCTATTCCCACTACTGAAAACAAACAAACAACAAAAAAGAAAATGAAAATAGCTGGGCTAGATTCCGTATTAGGCTGGATGGAGTTCAGGATCTAGAGTTAGGTATAAGGTGGGCCGAGTTAGAGCCACAGAGGAGGCCTGGTTAAAAGCAGTAGAGGGGATTAGAACTTGAGGTTTTGCTAGTGTTGCTGTGGGAATGGCTAAACTCTGTGGAGTGACTGAGTAGATATTCTACTGGGCTCACATTTATGGGTTCTCATGGGGCTCAACATCTGAAACTGAAGGAACCTCTGGGGTCAGGACCCGTCCTTCATCCTTACAATGCAACCTTAAAGCTGGATTTTCAGAATTCCTAAGTCCCTGAGAGTAAAGGCAAGGCTCGGTGGGGTCCCTGAAGGGACATAACGTTCCCAAGCCCGGGCATCTGTCTTAGCATGATCTGCTCTTCCCTCCCCTCCCCTCCTCTCCTCTCCCTCACAGAAGTTTAACACACCATGGAGGCGCTTCTTCACATCCATGCCCGTCTATGCCATCATTGTGGCCAACTTTTGCCGCAGCTGGACCTTCTATCTGCTCCTTATCTCCCAGCCTGCCTACTTTGAAGAAGTGTTTGGCTTTGAGATCAGCAAGGTTGGAGGGCAGGCATAGGGGACTCAGTGGGGGTGAGGGAGAAGGTGCCTGCATCCCCAGGCGAGGATGGAGGAGTGGCTGCCCATGGCCTGTTCTCACAGGTGGGCCTGGTGTCTGCGCTGCCCCACCTTGTCATGACTGTCATCGTGCCTATCGGGGGCCAGATTGCCGACTTTCTGCGCAGTCGCCGGATAATGTCCACCACCAATGTGCGAAAGTTGATGAACTGTGGGGGTGAGTGGTGGGGCCCGGGTGGAGCACAGCACAAAGGGGAGGGGTCAAAGGGCATGGGTGACCCAGCCCCACCTGAGTGAGGGCAGCGTGCAACAGTTTCATGAAGTCAGGTTTGGAGACCGCCACATGGAAATATTAGGCGGATGAGTACAGACCCAGGTGGTGTAGAGATAATACCAAGCTGGAAGGGGTGGGGGACCTGAGTCCTATATAACTCTAAAACCTAGAGTCCTAAAGTGGCCATAACTGGGGTTTCAGGGAGACAGGTCATGAGTGGGGACCTAGCAAGATGGTTGAGAATGGGGTCCCAGGCTTCATTATGTGATAAGGACATAGATCTGAGTTCTGAGGGTTCAGACATGGGCTGTTGGGTCTTGCAGAGTGTGGCCTAGTCAGAAGGTGGAATCACAGTGGGCCCTTTTAAGGCAGAGCAGCCAGAACACATGGACTGGGTTGGGTCTTGGGGGAGCAGGATCCACTCTGGTTTGGTGGAAGTGGAGTTAGGTCTTCTGCAGGTCAGAGGTCACCAGATGGGGTCACCAGAAGAGGGCTGGGGTGAAATCAGCTGGGAATGTGTTCAGTGGGGTCACGGTCGAGACTCGGTAGACTTGGTCTTTCACAGGCTTTGGGATGGAAGCCACGCTGCTGCTGGTGGTCGGATACTCACACTCCAAGGGTGTGGCCATCTCCTTCCTTGTCCTGGCTGTGGGCTTCAGCGGCTTTGCCATCTCTGGTGAGAACCCCAGATGGGTAGCTGGGGGTACTGGAGTCAGCTCAGTACTGGAATGGGCTCCCCAGGAGCTACAGAGCTGTCTGAGCAGTTAAGACTTGCTACTCTCCCAGATGACCTGAATTCATCAGATGACCCCCCCCTCCCCGCCAGTAGTGAATCACACGCCCTCTTCTGGCCTCTAAGGGCATTGCACTCACATGTATATATCCTCACAGACATACACATAACACATATACGTTTTACAAATGAGTGCCTCAGAAGAGCAGAGGATGGGGCAGGTGTGACCTGCAGTGAGGATCTGGTGTGACGTTTGCTGACTTGATACCCCACCAGGGTTTAACGTGAACCACTTGGACATCGCCCCTCGCTATGCCAGCATCTTGATGGGCATCTCCAATGGCGTGGGCACACTGTCTGGGATGGTGTGTCCCATCATCGTGGGTGCAATGACCAAGCACAAGGTTAGCACAGACCTCCTAATGAATGCCTGGAACCTTCCAGTACCAGCCTCCCTCCTCTCCCTTTCTTTTATCTCTCCATTTTTCTTTCTTTCTTTCTTTCTTTTTTTTTTTTCAAGACAGGGTTTCTCTGTGTAGTCCTGGCTGTCCTGGAATTTACTCTGTAGACCAGGCTGGCCTCAAACTCAGAGTTTATCTCAAAAAAAATCTATTTTTATTAGTTTAATTTTTTTATTGACTTAGAGCGTGTGAGCTATTTTGTGCTATGGGATGTGTGTTGGGTCCCTCTTTCCACCACGTGGGTCCCAGGGATAGAATCAGGCCGGCAGGGCGGTAGCGCCTCTAGCCGCTGAGCCTTCTCAGCAACGCTATTCTTTTAGTCAGAGGCTCATCACATGGTCCTGGCTGGCCTCGGACTCACAGAGACCCGCCTGCCTCTGCCTCCCGCGTGCCCGATGAAAGGCGTGTGCTGCCACACCTGGCCTCCTGTTATTCTCAATTGTGTGTGTGCACGTGAAGTGCTGAACCCACAGAGGCCAGGGGGCGCCCGATGGGTCATTGTGAGCTGCCTAATGTGGGTGCTGGGAACTGAACTTCTGTAAAAGCAGGAAGACCCCTCAACCACTGAGCGATCCTTTCAGCCCCCACACGTGTATTTTTAAAGACAGCATCTCCTGTGGCCCATGCTGGTTGTCCTCCTCCCTCTTCTGACCTTCTGCCTTGCTGTGTTGTCTGCCCCCAGACTCGGGAGGAGTGGCAGTACGTGTTCCTCATTGCCTCCCTGGTGCACTATGGGGGCGTCATCTTCTATGGGGTCTTTGCTTCGGGAGAGAAGCAGCCGTGGGCAGAGCCGGAGGAGATGAGCGAGGAGAAGTGTGGCTTTGTTGGCCACGACCAGCTGGCTGGCAGTGATGAAAGTGAAATGGAAGATGAGGCTGAGCCCCCGGGGGCTCCCCCAGCGCCTCCCCCTTCCTATGGGGCCACGCATAGCACAGTTCAGCCTCCGAGGCCCCCGCCCCCTGTCCGGGACTACTGACCACGTGCCTCCCACTGATTGGCAGTTTCCAGGACCACCTCTAGCCTGGCGGCGGTGTGGAGGACCCGACTCCTCTCTGTCCTGCCTCAGGCCTAAGATGCAAGTCTCCCTCGTTCGCAGTGATGTCCAGCCAACCTTCTTCCCTTCTCTACTCCTCAAGGGGTGAAGCTGCACTAGCAGTTTCACGGACACCCAAGCCCCCCGGAGGTTGTTCTCCGCCTGTCTGCCTGTGTGGTTTCAAATCTCTCCTTTCAGGGCTTTGTTTGGATGGACAGTTCAACCTCTTTCTCTTGTGCTTTTGAGGTTCCACCTTTTCCTAGGACCCCAGGGATTCTCAGGCTACCCCAAGATTATTCAGCTGGTCCCCAACTCTGAAAGATCCATGGTCATCCCCTGTCAGTTCCAGGGCTTCCCTGGTTAATTCTGCATTTCCACGGTTGGTTCGACCAACCACCAACCTCGCCCGCCATTCCAAGGACCGATTCTCACCAGCGTTTTGAGGGGAAATGGCGGTTTCAAGTTCCCCCACTCCTTCCTTTCCTCCCCCCCCCCCCCCCCCAGCAGCGGCGGTTTGCCAGGCCTTGTCCTTAGTTTAGTACAATGTCCAGGGAAATGGCTGACGTGGCTCCGTTCACCCGTGCTCTTTTTCTGACTCAGTTTTCAGGTCTAAGTAGTGGCTGGAAGCTGTCACTTCTTCCTTCCCCCCCCCGGGGTGGGGGGCGGTTTCAGGGTCTCCCTTTCCCCCCAAATCCTTGCACTTTACTCCCCTGGATGGGTCAAACTGCCCTCAGTTTCTCAGTGACCGTTTGTTGTGTCCCTCAGGGGCTAAATGACTCCAAATCTGGGGTGCTTCCCTCATAGACACCCCTCTTTCAGCTCAGCAATCTGGGGAAGGTGTGGGAGAAGCGAAGGAGCCCCAGAGAGGAGCAGGCTTGGGGGCAGGGGCTGCTCCCGGGGCAGGGCTGTGTCCTGGTGTCTGTCTCTGTGCCGTAAACCCTGCCCTGCCCTGCCCTGCCCCATCTACTCCCAATAAACGCTTTGGTGTACAGATTAGGCTGTCGCCGGATGTGGGTCATAAGAGCCGAGGACCGGGCGGACCCCCGTCCTCCATCGGCCCCAAGCCAAGTCCTGGCCTAGGGAGCGCGGGTGTGCAGACCCAGGCTTTCACCCAAGCCCTCTGCTGCGGCCCAGCCTGGGCCTCAGTTTCTCCACCTCCTGTCTGAGCCCCCCCTTCCCCCCTCTTCGCCAAGCACTCATTGCACACGCTGGGTAGGGGGGAGGTGGTTTATTGGGAAGCTCTGATTGGCTCTGCGGCTCCTCTAGGCATCGAAGCTGGCTTGGGCCTGTGGTGCTGCTGTCTTCAGACAAAGTTGGGAGACAGCGCAGCAGGCGACAGGGCTTCCAGGCGCTGCGGCCCGCGGGGCGGAGGGGGCAGCTTGGGCGGCAGTGCGGGCGTGGGAGGCGGCTGCTGTGTGGCGATGTGCGAGGGCACCCACGCGTCGGGGGCATAGAAGTAGAGGTCCACGGGGTCCTTCGGGGCGTCCAGGTGCAAGACTGCAGGGGCAAGGGTGGGGTCAGGTGTGTGTGTGTGTTGGGAAACTGGGCTACACAGTGAGATCCTATCTCAGAGGAGGAGGATGGGGGAGGGGAGGAGGCGGAATAATTTCAGACATAAGGACCAGACTTTACACTTACTTGGGACAGGGAGGGGGTCTGTGTTTTTCTTTTTTAATTATTTTATTTCATGTGCACTCGTGTTTTGCTTGCATGTATGTCTGTGTGAAGGTGTCAGACCACCTGAAACTGGAGCTACAGACGGTTATGAGCTGCCATGTGGGTGCTGGGAATTGAACCTGGGTCCTCTGGAACCTTCTGAGCCATCTCTCCAGCCCGGGGTCTATGTTCTTTAGAAGGGAGTGCTAAGTCCCCAGAAAATTGGATAAGGAACCCTGAGGGCATTCCACAGAGAGCAAGAACTCACCCGGCTCATCTCCACTGTCCTGGAGCCGGTGGTGTGCAAAGGACCTGTGTCTGGAGGCTCGGCGGTACAGACACCACAGCAGGAGGAAGATGCCAATTAGCATCCCTGTCCCCGCGAAGAACAGGCACAGGGCTCCATTGATGGAGCCTCGTGGGCGGCTGACCAGAGTCACCCCTGAGAGATGACACAGCCATTTGAACTGAGTGCTTCATCCTTCAGACCCAGCCCTCCTCCCTCACATCCAAGACTCCAGGCCCTGTGTTCCTCCCTCAGACCCACTGCCCAGGTCCAGTTCTCCTCCCACATCCCAGGCTCCAGGTCCAGCCCTCCTCCCTCAGACCCAAGGATTCAGGTCCAGCCCTCCTCCCTCAGACCCAAGGCTCCAGGCCCAGCCCTCCTCCCTCAGACCCACTGCCCAGACTCAGCCCTCCTCCCTCAGACCCAAGGATTCAGGTCCAGCCCTCCTCCCTCAGACCCACTGCCCAGGCCCAGCCCTCTGCCTTGAGATCCTCACCAGTCTCCTTTACCCGTTCCACCACGATGATAGTGTTGACTGTCTCTCCTCGGCTGTGTCTCTGAGGGGCCTGCGGCATCCCAGGGGCTACCTGATTGGAGTTGTCTATAGGAGCTAGGGGGCCTGCAATCCGTGCCGAGGGAGGAGGGGTATCTGGACCTTTAGGGCTCGAGTTCTGGGGTATGTGAAGCTCTTTGGTTCCTAGGAAATCTGAGGTGGACAGGCCAGGAGTGGCAACTTGGGTGGCTGCAGGGGTTTCTGGGCTGGGACTCAAGCCTGGCTCACTGGGTGTGGTTGTTTCCTCCCTGAAGGTTGCTGTTGGTTGGGCGGGAAGACTAGTGGTGATTTCCAAGTCAGAGCTCACAGCCGTCTCTGTTTCCTTTGGGTTGAGGGTTATGGGGAACTGTGTTTGGGGGATGTCAGAGGCATTGTGGGTGATGAGGGATGCTGGCTGGGGAGTTTCTGTCAGGTCAGGATGAGTGGTTGGCAGTAAGGCAGAACTTAGGGTTCTGGGGGTACCAGGGTCATAGGTCTCTAGGGATTTGGAGCTGAGGAGTTGGGTGGGGCCAGGACTTGGTGTCTTAGGCTCTTCGCCAGGAGTGATTTGGGGAGTATGTCCTTTGGGAGTTTCAGGGGAGTCTTGGTGTGCTATTGGTGTAGGGTCAATATGTTCAGCATCAGGAGATTCTGAGGGCGAAGCTGTGAAGGGATCAGGGTTTTGGGTTTCAAGAGACCCAGACTGGGAAATTGCAGTCAGGTCAGGTTTGGGGGTCTCAGAGGATTCTGGCAGTGTTGCTTTGGAGGGGTTTGTTTGTGAAGCATCCTGGGATTTTGTGCCTGAGGTGGTGAGCTGGGAAGGCATGGGGGTCTCTGGAGAATCTGAGAGGCTGGGGCTGGGGGTCTCACTTAAGTTTTTCCTGGAAATATGAGGGGAAACTGAGGGTAGTGTCTTGGAGGGCTCAGGAAGAACTGTTGCAGGGTATCCTGGGGTGGGCCCATCTCCAGAAGAATTTTCTAGGGCACCAATGGGCATCCTAGAGGGCTGGACCATCCCCTGGGGTTCGGAGCCCACAGGCAGAGAGGCTGAGGGAGCCGCCTTGGAACCCAAACAACCAAGGAGGAAGAGTAGGAAGAAGATGGGGCTGGAGGGCTGCATGGCTCAGAGAATTCTATAGCTGTGGAAGGAGTAGGTAGGAAAAGGTTAAAACCAAAGTATCCTGGAGTCACACACGCTCCCAGAAGGACCAGGTCTGTCCAGGGACTCTAGCAAAACCCAATTGCAAGTCCCTGGTGTGGGCTGGTAACTGTGGTCACTAAGGTTACGGGATTCGGGGTTCAGGGATTCTAGAGTGGCAGTGCATTTCCCAGTGGGGTCCCTGAAAACTTGGGACATAAAGATACCATGGCCCCACAAATGTTAGATTCTACCTTCAGAAGGTAGATGGCCAAGGGGACATGGGACGACCTTCTCCTCCCAGGACTCTTAAGACACCAGGACCCAAGATGCTGGGACCCAAGCTGAGTCAGAGGAAGTCTTTGCGGAAGACTCCAAGGTCCTGAGAAGGAAGCTACTGGGCTCTGAGTCCCACAGAGTGAAGGGCTGAGGGTTTATGTTTCTGCTTCTTGCCAGAAATTAGGATCTTAGAAATTTGTAATATTGGGACTTAGAAGTGGGGCTTGAGGGTTATGGGGGAAAGGACATGGGATCCTTGGACCATGGGTCAGATGATGTCTGGATCTGTGTTCCAGGCCTTTGAGAAATAGGGATGTGAGGTGTAGACTCCTTGGCCTGATGGGGTTGGAGGCAGGACAGTAAACTCTGTCCCCTGTTTATAGAGGATGGACCCATGGCTGCTGTGGAGGCCTAGAGATGGAGGAGTGAGCGTGGGTGGGACTTGGGGTCATGGGGTCTCTTACCTGTGCAGTGGTGTCCAAGACAACAACAGATGATCAGCGCTGGACAAAGAGGCAGGCAGGGAGTGCTGCTGAATGGCGCTGGAAGGGGCAGGCACCAGGGTCTCAGAGGCACACAGGTGACGCACCTGACCCCTCCCTGGGGAATCCTGGGAGCCTAGCAACAAGCTGAGGTTCTTAAAGAAACAGACATAGGACCTCATCACTACGGCAGAGAAGGAAGTTAGGATTTAACCAAGTTATTTTCCTTTTGAAGCCAAGGTTTGGCCAGGTATGATGGTACAGGCCTGTGATCCCTGTTCTTGGAGGGCTGATGTGGGATTATGAGTCCAAAGCCATCTTTGGGTGACCACAGTGAGATCCAGGCCAGTCTGGGCTACCTAGCAGGACTGTCTCAAAACAAGAGCCAGGAGGTGGTCCATGCCTTTGATTCCAGCATCTGGGAAGCTGAGGCTTTTAGGAAAGCTGCCACAAATTTGAGGCCATCCTAGGCTACAGAACCAGTTCCAGGCCAGCCTGGGCTGCAGTGTGAAGCCTTGACTCTAAAACAAAAATAAAATCAACCAATTAAACATACGCAAAAAACCTCCTGAAAACTACCAGCCCAACAGACACAAAACAAACTCCCCATATATAAGAGCCCTGGGCCCAGCTGTGCAGTGGTGGTACACACCTTTAATCCTAGCAGTTGGGAGGCAGATCTCTGTGAGTTCTAGGTCGGCTTGATCTACAGAGTGAGGTCCAGGACAGCCAGGGCTACACAGAGAAATCTGTCTTGAAAACAAAAAAGTCCTGGGCCCTCTCCAATTTCCCCAACCAAACCCAAGTCCCTGGTACCTTTCCACTTTAATCCCACTAGGTGACTCTGTCCCCTTCACAATAAAGAATCCAGGCTTCCAGGTGACCCCCTTGCCACAACCCAGGGCTCTGACCTTGTCTTGACCACCTTCAGGTTTGCGATCCCAGGCTTGGAGCTCTCCTCTCAGGCTCCCGCCCCCTCCTTTGCCCATGGTATGGGAGGAGGGTGTCTCTATTTGCCCCTCCTTTGAGACAGTCTTATGTAGCATACACACACGCCTCATATTTGCGGTGATTCTCCTGCTTCTGCCTCATGACTGCTGGCACGAGGCGTACTGCACTATGGGGTGTCCTTGGGAGCCCCCTTTAAACATGCCAGGTATGGAGGACTGATCTTCACCACGTCCTAGTATCCCTTGGGGGAAAGGGTAAGACAACCCTGTGGAAGCCCAGGGCCTCTGTGTCCCACTTCACAGTGGTGACTTCACTTGTCTGCACACTGCTAGCTCTTCTCTCTCCCTCCCTGCCTGTCCTTTCCACACCCTCTTCTCTCAGCCTTCCTCTCCATCTCCAGAGCCCTCAGGCCTTCCTGTTATTTCCTTCCGAGGGCACCCTGTCTTTGTCTTGTCTGGAGATTATTCCTTCCCTCTTTTTCCTCTTAGATTCCTCTGCTCTCTCTCTTCTCTGCCTCTCTCTGTGTCCCCGACTGGTGCTCTAATGGTCCCCCCTCTGCAGTCTCTATTTTTATCCCTCTGACACACCCCTTGTGTCCTTCTCTCTGCCTGTTTCCCCCATTCCCCTTCTTCAGTACCAGCTCTGGGTCCCAATTAGTTGGTGGCGGCCACAGCAGCAGAGGCCCCCACCAGGCTTCTCATTACCGCTGGCGGCTCCTAATGAGCGTGGGGTGGAGTGACCCCGCGCCCCCTGCCCGGCCTGCGTCACTGCCAAGGCGGGGGTTGTGCTGGTATATAAGGGGGGGTGTGAGCATCGCTGCCTGAGCTAACTGCACGGTAGGGGGCCCGGCGGGAGGCTGATGGTGAGTGTTGGACCGTGGGCTCCCAGGTTCAGGGCTGTTTGATGACATCGAGATCTTGTCCCCTGTGTCCACAGGTGATGGAGACCTGCCAGGTGTCCAGGAGCCCCCGAGAGCGGCGGCTGCTGCTTTTGCTGCTGCTGCTGCTTGTGCCCTGGGGCACCGGCCCTGCCTCGGGTGTTGCCCTGCCCCTCACTGGTGTGTTCAGGTAGGTGTGAGGTCCCCGACTCCCAGGAAAGGGAGGAGACACCCCAAGGGAAGGCGAGATAACACGCGGGGGTGGAGGTGGGTTTGACGTTAGAATGCAGTGGGGACTGGAGGTCCGTGGGGCGTGGCGCTCAGCCACTGCACTTATCTTCCCGCAGCCTCCGCGCCCCAGACCGGGCCTGGGCGGACTTGGGTACTCCCCTGTCTCGGCGCAGCCTGGCGCTAGCGGACGACGCAGCCTTTCGGGAGCGCGCGCGCCTGCTAGCAGCCCTGGAGCGCCGCCGCTGGCTAGACTCATACATGCAGAAGCTGTTGCTACTGGACGCGCCCTGAGCCCAATAAAGAGCCTGCCCCGCAGCGACTGCGCCTTCTTGCTGAGTCGCCCTGGCAGGGGTGTGTGGGGAGGGGCTCCTCCTCGTCCTCGCTGGTTTTCGCAGCCTCCGGGGTCCCTTTCGGGTGTCTGTCCGAGTCTCTGCCCTCCTTTTGTCACAGTCGTGGGGCCTTGATCCAGCTCTGTGATGGGTCGAGGTTTTCCTTTCTTTTTCTTTTTTTCTCGAGACAGGGTTTCTCTGTGTAAGCCCTGGCTGTCTTGGAACTCACTCTTGTAGACCACGCTGGCCTAGAACTCAGAGAACCTCCCACGTGCTAGGATTAAACGCGAGTGTCCCTGCCGCCGGGGTCAGGTTTTTTCCCTCCCCCTTCCCTAGGTTTTTCAAGACAGGGTTCCTCTTTGTAACAGTCCTGTTCAGGAACTCACTTTGTGGACCAGGTTGGCCTCGAACTCACAGAGATCTGTCTGCCTCTGCAAGGCGTGTGCCACCACGCCCAGATAGGGTCGGAGTTTCTTAACTTTTCTGGGCCTGCTGTTAAACCCGGCCCAGAAGGTCTCCAAGGTCTTCGCAGGAGTTCGCGGGGTTCTGGGGAGCAGACAACCAATCAGAGCTCGTAGCTCCCAGAGGCCCCATCCCCCAAGGACACCGGTCTTTTCGGCGAGCACACGGGGCGAGCGGACCGCGCCCTGATTGGTCGGAGAGTCTGCCCTCCTAAATTTGCATTTCCTGGAGGCGGACCGAATCCTTATTGGCCCTTACGCTGTGAGGGCGGAGCTGCTGCTTGCTGCTCGGAAGCCCAGGCTACCGTGCCGAACCGGTTAGCGGGCATTGCCTACAGCAATCCGGTTGGTAACGAGGCGCTACCTCACGCCCAGAAATCCGAGTTTTGACAGCTGTTTCCAGCAGATTACACCAGGCTCACGTTTCTCTAAACCCCCTCCTCCCGCGGCTCCTTCCACCTTCTCTCCAGCTCAGGCCTGTCCTCCCGCACTTGGATCGGCTCAGACCTCCTGGCTCCAACCCCACTCCGCTCCACAGGCAGCGGGTCTCGTTCCCAGTGCTTGGGCCTGCCCTTCTCAGCCCTCTCCTGGGCACTGGGAACAGCTTATGGGCTGGGGTTCCAGTCCCACCTCTGCATCTTACTCGCAGAGTCCGCTATGGCTGCCAGCCTGCCTTTCCTGAATCACCCACCCCTGGGTCTCCTTCCCGCGACCAGGCTGTCCGGCTAGCCGACTTCTCAGCCAGTAATACCCTCCCCTGCCGCCTGTATCCCATCTGCGCCGCTTCTCAAAACTGAACGCGTGGGGTTGGGGGTGGTGTTCTCAGGCTGCACATGGGAAAGCTGAGGATGCCGCCAGCGTTATTGGCGCAGGATCCTGTGGCGCTTAAGGTTCAGAGGCCCCTTCACAGCAGTCTGGCAACTCGAGGGCTCAGAGGCCTGCAAGCAGGGGGTCTTGCGTGACCCAGTGTTTTGTGCAGTTGCCAATGAAGAGCTGTCAGAGAAGCCTCTGGTTTGCCTGCTTCAGATACACCCTGACTGAGCAGGCAGTGCACTTGCAGTGAAGGGCCAGCCCCGGTCCACTGCCTCGCTTGCTGCAGAGTCTACCACACAGACACAACACAGGGACAGCGAGCTCTCTCCAGCCCAGCACCATGCTGCAGTAGCAGCTTCTGAAGCAGGAGAGGAGGATGGAAAAAGCCTAGGGACCTTAGGTCCCACTGTGACTCAATTGAGGCCCAGGTGCCTCCTCCCTAGAACTTGTTTGGTGAGGCAATCATCCTGCGCTGAAGTCATTACTGCATGATTTGCTATTGTTAAGAAAATAGGAGAAAGCCAGGAGAGGTTATGGTCACATAAAAACAACTTAGGGATGTTGGCCCCGTGTCCTGACTCTGAATCAGGGACAGAAGGAGGCACAGTGGGGTACGGTGTCTCACACTGGCGGGGGCTGTAGGTAGTAGAGCTGCAGGTGTGGCCAAGTGGGTGTCGGGGACTGGCTCAGCAGCAGGATGGAGAGCAGCAGCAGCAGCAGCAGGCCCAAGACGGGTGTGGGGACCAGTGGATGTTGGCTGATTCTGGAGGGGAGGCAGGAGAGGCTGAAGGTGGCGCCAGGGAGACTGGTCTTATTATCAACATGTGACTCCTCACCCACTTCTGGAGACAGCTGAAGGGCACACCTGAGCCCTGGGGAGCGCTGGGGGTGCAGGCAGTGCTGGGCCCAGGGCCTCTTGACTGGCACCAGCTCTCTCACCACAGGCATGAGGGCTTGTTGCCCCTCTGGCACATCTTGACAGCTGGAAGGAAGACTGGTTGCTAGGTCTGGTCTGTCCTAGGTCCCTTTCCAGTTCCCATGTGTCCCCTTTACCTCTCAGGAGAGCTTCCTGGGTCAAGCTCATAGTGAGGGGTTCCCAGAGGGCTGGTGGGGCCAACCTGGGTGGAGAAAGGACACAGCACACCCACTCACTCATTCTGTAGAGGTTTTGAGCAGCACCCTGGATTCTGACTACACACACGAGGGCCACATGTCCCTCATCAGGGATGACAGTCCTCCCCTTCACGGGGCTGACTGAACGGGGGAAAGAAGGCAGGGCTAGGACAGTGTCCATGCAGTAGTCAATAAGGGTGTGAGCTTTTTTAGCAGTGCTCTCTCCCCCTCCCAACTGATCCTCTAAGTTTCTAGCCTCTGGGCAGTGGTTTACAGGTGCCTGTCCCTGTGCTGGACACATATGCCGTGGCCAATTACTGAAGGCCACATCTGCTCCTAACACAGTGGCCACGACAATGACAAACTGACTAGCATGTCACTCCCAACTGCGAGCTCCTGCTCCCATGTTGCCTGGCAGAGAAAAAGAGCCGGACTTCCTCACTGATGGGGCCTGAGTGTGGCAAGGCAGGTCAGGGCTTCAGAGCCTGCCCTCCATCCCTCAGCAAGCCCTGGACTCATCTCTCATCGCGTTCCTTTACCTTCCCTTGAGCAGAGCTGGCCTGAGACCTTCATTTTGTCTAGCTGTGAAGAAAGGTGGAGCCGTCCAGACCCAGGAAGTCTGACCAATCACTGAGGCCACTAGCTCTTTGGTGAGTGGGACTGTGTGGGAGTTTGTGGTTAGCTGTGAGGCTCCAGGCTCAGACTGTGAGGACTACAGCCTCACAGTATGTGGCTGGGGTCTCTGGGGAACATCCTGGCTGGCAACTGCCTCCAGCCTCCCCCTTTCCATTCCCACCCCCGCCTCTCATTAGCTGCCCGAGGGCCTTGTTATCGCCTGACCAAATGATTTTTCTGTCTGTTCCTGAGGACTTCAAGCTGGGGGGAAGGGGCTGGGATTAGTTGCTCAGCTCTTGGGGATAGGAAGGGTGCTAGGGATTGCCTACCAGGACCCAGCTCTCTTCTTCTTCCTCTTCTTGCTGTCTTCTGGACAACCTATAGCAAACAGAGTTATTGGAACCTCCCCTCCCCAGTTCTCTTACCCACCGGAAGCTGCACATACAATGGACCTCAGTCTGATGGGGGCTCCTGTGTATACATTTCAGAGATTGAAAACAATCAAATCTGGGAGTTTGTGACCCCCAAAAGGCTCAGAAGCCCTTGACCTAGGCTTTCCTACTTGTCCCTTTCCAGCTGATCCCCAGGCAGAAACAAAGTCTGTGCTTTACCCCCAATACCAGGGACCCGAGGGTATGTGAACTCTGGGCACCCGTTGGGGGTGCTAGGCCATTTCTTATCCTTGGTCTTTCAGCTCTTGTCAGAGACTGGGAAGGTGCCTCCCCTCTCTCAGCTCTGAACCTATTTGGGATCCTCATGTCCAAACCACTTCTCTAGGTGTACTAGCCCCTGCTTCCCCAAGCCTATGCTTCAGGGACACAGCTTTGGAGGTCCTGGTATCAAGCTCCAGAGGCTGATGGCCCCTGGCAGCAGCCTATGCCTGAGGATCGGGATCTAGCCCTGCAGCTGCTATCAAGAAGCAGCCTCAGAGACAGCTGCTCCCAGCCCAGGCCCACTACACACTGCTGTGTGAGCCCCTGAAATGCTCATGTGGGTTGTAGGCGGCTGAGTCCCCATCCCCTTGAGTCAGGCCCCAGTCTCATCCCATCTTGGGCCTCAGTGTTTGTTACCCCAGTCCTCTGCTTCCTAGAGGAGAGTGGGCTGGGTGCCACCCTGCAAATGTGCCAATAGCCGTCCCATCCCTCCTCCTTCTACCCTCACGACGGAGGAGGAGGTCACACTGCTCAGAGCACCCATGCAGCCCAATCTCAGCTCTGCCCAGGCAAGTCCAATTAGAGGTTGTATAGGGGCCTCATTAGCTGTGACAGCAGGAGTCTGGAGGAGGGGGGCACCACAGGAAGCCGGGGGCGCTGTGACCAGACAGCCAGTGTTTTCCATTCTTACTCAAAGCCCGAGTAAGGCCTCAAAACACATCCTCATCAGTCACAGAGCTGGACTCAGGGATCTATGGAGGTTCATAGAGGCCCCTCAAGGAATGGGTGCCCAAGATTGGTTCTGGAGCCTGCAGGGTCTTCCATGGCTGGGAGCCCTCAAGGTGTCTATCAGTCTTGTTCCTGCATCTCCGGCTCCCTGTAGGGTAACAACTGCAAACCTATACCATCCAGGCTGGTCTTTGGGGTGCCCCCCAAGGCCCCTGAAAGCCTCCCTGGGGTCTAGGGGTCCACCTCCTGTTGGAATTGCCAGGGTCAGGATGTGCTGAGGGCAGGGCCAGGCCAACACCTCCCTTTGCTCACAGATTGAGGAGTGGCGGTGCCGTCAGTCCTCATCCTGTCACAGCACTTGGCAGAGGGAGGACTCCACCAACCTACTCCTTACCTTAAGGATAGTGTTCCGCTTCCTTCTAGAGCATGCAGTGGCTCTCTCTGGAAGTTTCTCTGCAGAACATTAAAGTTTGGTCTCCTTATCTTCACACCCTCTACTTGAGATCCAGACTGAGGCGGATGGCCCCAGGGATACCAGCTTCTAAGCTTCCCATGGGGTCCCTCTCGGCACCAGGGAAAAGCCACACGTGCCATGGACACTGGTAACTAACTCTACCTCGCTTCTTCTGAGGACCAGACCCACCCAGCAGCCTGTTCTCCTCGCTTCCCTCTGTGGGACTCAGGCTGCTCTCTGCTCCTCCGAGGGGCCCAGGTCTAGAGACCTCTCTTTTGTACCTGGGATCAGTCACAAACTGCACTAACCGGACACTTTTGTCACTGTTGTCTGTTTTGTTGAGACAGGGTCTTGTGTTGCGCAGGCTGGTATGAGCTCATCATGCACAGAGGATGGCCTTGAACTCCTCCTGCTTCTACTTCTGCTGTGTGGCCACCTTGCCCCACATTTTTCTTTTTTTGAGATAGGATCTAACTCTATAGCTCAGGCTGACCTCAAATTCATGGTAAGCCTCCTGCTTACGCCTTCTCAGTTCCAGAATTGCAGAGTGAGTCACCACATCCATCCCAACAGTGACCTCCAGGCCTGTGCACCTGGCTGCCTCTGGTCGCCCCCAGATGTCCTCTAAGATGTCACTTCACATAAATGTCATGTCTTCCTCCACTCCTTTCTCAGCACTGCCCTCCTGCCCTGTTCCTACCCTGCCTGAGATGGGCACAGTCCCCTTTACCTAGTCACTTCCTCACCCAAGTCACCCATGTGTGGTTAAACATCCCCAAGCTTCTCTAGTCCTAAGGCAAGGTCACTTTCCCCTCCCTGTCTCCCACCTCTGTCGCAGGCCAGCTGTCGCCTGAACCAGCTGGCCCACTGGGGTTGACTTCTGTCTGGTGTCAGCTGTGTACAGAGCCAGAACACAGTGGAGAGCACTTGCCTTGCACAGTGCAGACTTGGGTTCTATCCTCAGGGAGAGGAAACGTAGCCATGGTGAGCCTGCTAAGCTGCCACGGTTGCCCTTCTGCCCCAGCCCCCTTTTTTGAGACAGGGTCTCTGTGCAGCTCAGATTTATTTAAGTACTAAGCTTTTCTTTCTTTTCTTTTCTCTCTCTTTTTTTTGGGGGGGGGTTTGAGACAGGGTTTCTGTGTGTAGCTCTGTCTGACCTGGAACTCACTCTGTAGACTAGTCTGGACTCGAACCCAGAGATCTGCCTGCCTCTGCCTCTCAAGTGCGGGGATTAAAGGTGCATGCTACCACTGCCCAGCAGCTTTTTGCCTCCCCCCCCCCCCGAGACAGGGTTTCTCTGTAGCTTTGGAGCCTGTCCTGGCACTTGCTCTTTAGACCAGGCTGGCCTCAAACTCAGAGATCCACCTGCCTCTGTTTCCCAAGTGTTGGAATTAAAGGTGTGTGCCACCACTGCCCGACCCCAGCAGTTTTCTTAAAGACACTTCATGTCTTCCACAATATGGGCAATTGTAAATAAGGGAATCATGACAGGATTTCTACAGGGCAGCTTAATTTGCCTGTCCCTTGAGGGCAGGGGTGTGTCCTATTGGCTGGGGCTGCTTCCTCAGAGTTAAACTCAAGTAGACAACACAACAAGAGGGCTAGAAGAGTCAGTGGGATCCTGCAATCCCCTTGCGGGCCCCAGGACTTTTGTGGCTCAGAGACTCCTCTGCTCACCTGTTCCCTAGCAGGGTCCTCAGAGGGAAACTCAGCTTCCTCATGCGGCTCGGCCTCCTCCCATTGCCACAATCCATACAGAGGACTGGAGAGGCCAGCACCTGATACATCCTGCTCCTAGAAACAGAAGTTGTATCTAAACCTTGCAGGGCCAGAGCACGATGGGGCCCCAGGCAGGATAGAGGGGCTCAGGTGTGTGGCTGGGACAGGTTGATAGGTGGGAAGGTATGGAGCAGGTGCAGAGGAAATTGGTGATGGGGCCATAAATTGGTAGATGTTGGGGAACATGGCTACAGGGAATTTTCACAGCTGGGGTTGAGGCAGAGGAAGCTGGAGAAGGGCAGGTGACTGGGAGGTGCTACTTGGCAGCAGTGTGAGCTAGAGTCACCAAGTGCCAAGCACCCAGCCCTTTGGGACTGTGAGCCAGAAGTGAGGGTCCACACAGGGACACATGGAGTTTCTGCTTTGAACATTCCACAGAAGCAGAGCCTACCTGCTGGATAGCCTGAATCTCCAAGTCCAGTGATGGGGGGGCTGCCATGATCCAGCCTACTCTTCCCGCCTCAGCCCGTTCCAGGAGCCTGGCCACACGGGGGGGGGGGTCCTATCTTTTGGACCAGTCTGCAACCTTTACCCTACCCCTTTCATGCCTGACCGTCCTCCCCTCCACTGTGACCTGTCCCCTCCTGGCTGTCCACTCACTCCTCTGGGCCTTCCTGGCTCAGACTCAACTGCTCCTCCAAGTTTGAGATTTCTTGCCGTAGTTCCTGCAAGGAAGGCAGAGCATGGTCTCTGGTGGAGCCCACATATCTTGGGCTCCTCTTGCCAGACACATATTGCCAAGGGAGCAGGATGAAGAAGCAGGGGCAGAAACTCCCAAAGAGCACAGAAGCCAAGCCCAGAACATAAAGGCACAGCCAGGAACATCACAAAAGCAGAACAGACTCTCAGAAAACTGACAATGGAGCCACCCAGGCAGACTCTGCCCAGGGAGGGGACAGGAGCTCCCAGAGGTGAGTGCTGTGGGATGCAGAGTGAGGAAGGGAGGGCAGAGAGTAGTGGTCTAGTGGGGAGGAGAGCAGCAGATGCTGAGGCCCCATAAAGATGGCCACTTGTTACCTGGGTGGTGGCTCTGTACTCCTCCAGAGTCTGGGCCAGACTCTCTGCATGGCGGGTACGCTGGGAAACAGAGGCAGGGTTCAGTCCCCTAAGACATGAAGCTGCTCAAGTGGGGCTGGCTGAGTTGGGAAAGCTTTGGGCAGAGGCTTCCAGACCCTGCAGGCCACCCTGAGACCCAAGGAGGCCTGTCTGGGCCGCTTGCCCAGGGCTCAGAGCTGGGTGGGCTCCTGCCACACAAGGCAGGGGCTAGGAAGGCATGCTAAGTGCAGGTCTGCCCTGCCCTGCCCCTCACCTCTGAGAGGACTGCTTCCCGCTGACAAATGAGCTGTTCGCACTCACGGAGCTGCCGCTGCCAAGGAAGGAGCCTATCAATTCTCCACCCAGCCTTCAAGAGCCCCCCACATCTCCCCTCAGCTTCCAGTGACCCCCATGCGGGTCAGCTGCTCTGCCTGGGCAGCCCTGAGGTGTGTGGAGTCTGATGCGAGAGCCTCTTCTCAGCAGCTGCAGTGCTGACTTGGGTGTGGGGAGGTGAGCAGTCCCCAGGCCTGCACAAATGCTGCACCTTCAAAGCATCTTTCTCTGTGGCTAGCTCCTCACTCCGCCTCTTCACTCCATCTCGCTCTGCTAGTAGCTTCCCATTCTGGAGAGAGGAACAGCCTTGCTTACTTACTGCCATGTGTGTACCCCAGTTAGCCCTTTCTTCTCTCCCTGCCCTGCTGGGAATTTCCATTTTCCCACTGATCAGGGGAAAACAGGATGTCATGGGGTCCCTGAGAATAGTAACTTCCAAGCACTTTGCACAGGAGATTCCAACTCTCCTCCCTTTTTTTTTTTTTTTTGTTTTTTGTTTTTTGTTTTTTTGTTTTTCGAGACAGGGTTTCTCTGTGGCTTTTGGAGCCTGTCCTGGAACTAGTTCTTGTAGAACAGGCTGGTCTCAAACTCACAGAGATCCGCCTGCCTCTGCCTCCCGAGTGCTGGGATTAAAGGTGTGCACCCCCACCTCTCTTCCCATTTTTAAAGATAAAGGCAGCTCAAGCACAGAGGGATTGAGGAATTTATTCCAGATCACAGCTCTTCTACTAATGACAACAGATAGAGCAGAGTCCTGCACCTCCTGCAAGTGTTAGAGATGAACATTTATAGATACTTAAAGAAACTCAAATATAGAAACTTAAGTATAGATACTTAAGATACTTAAACAAAACTAAAGGAAAGTATAATGAGCCCAGAACACACACATGCACACACACACAATATCAATATATAGCTTGGGCAGGCTTTGAACTTGTGATCCTCCTGCTTCAGCGGGTATGGGCCACCACACCTAATCTTCATGCCCGGCTGCAATAATTTTATTTTGATATCTTCTTTTATCCATATCTTTTGCTTTCCTGTCCAGTTTCCCCTTCAGCACACCACAGCCTGTGATGTGCAGCCCCACCTCTAATACTCAGCCTCGGGGGGGGGGGGCGTGAGAGGCAGAGGACGCGAAGCTCACTGAGGAGGCCCAGACTGGGCGAGGGCGAGGTGGGGCCTGTGCTGAGCCCCCCAGGGGAGGCAGTGACGTCAGGAAAGTCTGATGCAAGGTCCCAGTGGGACCTAAGAATAAAATGGCTCAAAGCTGGGTGTGAGGAAACACACCTGTCATCTCAGCACCAGGGAAGCTGAAGTCGGAGAATTGATTTGAGTACCAGGCCAGCCTGGGCCACATAACAAGACCTTGTCTCAAAAATTAAAAACAAAATAAAATAAAAGAATTTGACATTTCAGCCGGGCGGTGGTGGTGCACACCTTTAATCCCAGCACTTGGGAGGCAGAGGCAGGCTGATCTCTGTAAGGCCAACCTGGTCTACAGAGTGAGTTCCAGGACAGCCAGGACTGTTATATAGAGGAAACCTGCCTTGGAAAAACAATCTAACGAAAACAAAACAAAACAAAAAAAAAAAAGGAAGGAAGGAAGAAAGGAAGGAAGGAAGGAAGAAAGGAAGGAAGGAAGGAAGGAAGGAAGGAAGGAAGAATATAACCATTCAAAGTCCCAGGTCCCAGGCCCCTGAAGTCTGGCAAACCTCGTCCTTCTCCAGAGCCCAGGAGACAGAGGCTAGCTCTTCTGGTCTCCAGGTCATCAGTGTCTCTTACTCACGGCAGCAGCCTGGGCTGCCGCTGGGTGAAGGGTAGAGGAAGGACAGCTGGGAGTGCTGTGTCAACACCTGTCCACCTGGTGGGGGGAACCCAAAAACACCCTGCAGTCTCCTGCAGAAGCACTGGCTATAGGTTTTTGGGATTCAGCCAGCAGTCAGACCTTTGGAGGCTGAGTGTCCCATTACCCTCCCAGGCCCTGCTGTAACCTGAGATCTCAATCTCTAGATCCCAGTGGGTAGCTGCAGCAGGCCAGCAAGGAGCTGAGAATAGCTTCAGCTAGGGAGTTAGCATGCCTAGGGACATTTCTCTGCAGGCATAGGGCCTGGGGCAGGAGTCAGAGGTGCTGGTGGCCTGTTCACTGGGCTGGCTTTGGCTGGTTGCATGACATGCTCTGGGGGCAGTGACAAGGAAACCTGGCTGCTAAAAGAACAGCTACCCCAGCCCCTCCTGGCTGCCTCAGCTCCAGACTGAAGGCAAGACATCCTCCCAGGCCCCCTTGCAGCTGTGGTTTAGGGATCCTCCCTGCCAGTGATATGGTGAAGATGGCTGTTGACATAATGCGGAGAGACGCAGGAGTGTGTGTGTGTGTGTGTGTGGGAAGCTGGTGCCTCCCCATCTGCATTAAGCCATTGCGACTATGAGGCCACAAGCAGGAAAACATGCTGTCAAGAGACTAGGTATGCAGGAGCTTGCCTACAGTCCCAGGCCTTACTTGGTAAGGCAGAAGGATTAGGAGTTCAAAGCCAGCCTGCACACTGCACAGTGAGACCCTGCTACAAAAACCCTAGGGCTGTGGGCTGGAGAGATGGCTCAGAGGTTAGGAGCACTGCCTGCTCTTACAGAGGTTCTGAGTTCAATTCCCACCACATGGTGGCTCATAACCATCTGTAGTGAGATCTGGTGCCCTCTTCAGGCCTGAACACTATACATAATAAATACGTAAAATCTTAAAAAACAAAACAAAAAACCTTAGGGCTGGGGACAGTGTTGCTTGCCTAATACATGTGACTCTGGGTTCCATTCTCAGCAGACTCTCACTTAAGAAAAAAAAAAAAAGCCAGGACTGGAGAGATGGTTTAGCAATTAAGAGCACTGATTGTTCTTCCAGAGGACCTGAGTTCAATTCCCAGCAATCACATGGTGGCTCACAAGCATCTATAATGGTATCTGATGCCTTCTTCTGGCATGCAGGCATACACACAGAACACTCATACATAAAAACAAACAAACAAACAGAATTTTTTAAAAAAAGGAGAAGAAAAAGAAAAAAGCCATTGAGCCACCAGATAACCTAGACATCAGAAACTACTTTGGGCAGAGCTGGCATGTAGCAGCCCCCTGGTGCTGCAGACACCAGAGAGCAGGACAACCATCACAACTGGGTGCCTGGGAGCTGTGACAAGGGCCCTGCAGGAGGGGAGATGTCTCCTTAATTCTTCTCTCCTTTGGTGACAGGGTCCCTCTACATAACTCTGGTTGTCCTGAAACTCACTAGTTAGACCACACAAGCCTTGAACTCACAGAGTTTGCCTGCCTCTGCCTCCCAAGTGTTGGGATAAGATTTCCTTCTTTCTTAAAAAGAATTACTAGAGATGGCACAGTGGTTAAGAGCACTGGCTGTTCTTCCAGAGGACCCAGGTTCAATTCGCAGCACCCACATGGTAGCTCATAACTGTCTGTAGCCAGCTCCAGAGGATCCCACACCCTCTTCTGGTCTCTACAGGGACTAGGCACTCACATGATTCACAGATAGACAGAAAGCAGACATAAAATAGATTCTTTTAAAAAAATATTCTCTAAGATACTTTACCCCAACTGGTTTCAAGGCAGCAGCCATCCTGCCCAGGGACTCCCATTGCCCTGGAAGGGGTGACAGTTTACAAAGGAGCTACTGGAAAGTAAAGAAGTGAAACCTAGGGTTTCAGTGAAAAGCCCAGTACAGACACAGGGCAGAGACTCAGGATAGGAGCTAGGGCCCACAAAGCAGAGAACTTGTAGTTGGGCTGAAAAGCCAGAGAATGGTTCAGAGGCCCTGAGCCGTGACTGGCAAGGAGGGGGACCCTCGGAGCCATGGAACACCTGATTCTGAGTGAGCTTCCCTCCCAGATCACACAGAGCTACTGCAGGGCAGCAGAGGTAGACCACACAGGTGCAACTGTGTGTCTCCACAGGAAAGCAGCCAGTTCCCCTGGGTGACCCAGGAGAGGAGACAGGCACAGCAGGTGGTGCAAGGGCTAAACCCAGATTTGAAGGCAATTCTGGCCTGCCCATGGATGGCTAAGTAGATGGAACAAAGGCTGTCCATCTGTAAGGACAGCGGAGGATGGGTGTCAAGTGAGGACCGATGCTGCCTGGGATGTGAACCCACCATGGACCTGCAACTGATCTGCTACCTTGGGAAGGAGGGATAGTGTGGATATCACTTAATGCTAGATGAATTTCAATGTGGACAAGAACTCAGAGTGAAGAGGCACTTAAATCGGTTGTAGGGACTGGTCCTCAGGAAAACACTGTCCCTTCACCATTAACACAACCCAACTGTGCAGGCTCCTTCTGGCTCCTGGAGAACACCCAGGCCTGGTGGCTGCTTGCCCAGAGCTCCATTAACAACACCACCAAAATGAAAATCAAAAGCTTAGAAGGGAAGGAAAGAGTCACAGGCCTGAAGGAGGCCCATCATGCTCCTGGGAGTGACTTCAAAGCTTATGCTTAAAAAAACGTTTAAACGAGCCAGGCGGTGGTGGCACACGCCTTTAATCCCAGCACTCAGGAGGAAGAGGCAGGCAGATCTCTGTGAGTTCAAGACCAGCCTGGTCTACAAGAGCTAGTTCCAGGACAGGCTCCAAAGCTACTGAGAAACCCTGTGTCGAAAAACCAAAACAAACAAACAAACAAACAAACAAACAAACAAACTGTTTAAACCATCTCGCAGTTTCACTTGCACCTCCAGGGACCAAACCCACAACAGATATAAATAATAACATACTGATATAATTAATAACATTTGATATAAATAATAACATACTGATATAAATAATAACAACATCTGATATAAATAACATCTGATATAAATAATAACATCTGATATAAATAATAGCATACTGATATAAATAATATACTGATAAATAACATCTGATATAAATAATAACATCTGATATAAATAATAACATCTGATATAAATAATAACATCTGATTTTTTTTCAGATAGTCTTGTTATATAGCTCAGGCTGGCCTTGAAATCAAAATCCTCCTGCTTCAGACTCCCTAATACTGGGATGACAGGTGTGGAACACTATGCCAGCTTGCTGGATTTTACTGCATACACCCTACATCTCCTACCTTGAGTTAGGAACTTTCTGAACAGCTTCTGGTTTAAACCTCACACTACCCCCTGAAGTGAAGCCACTGGCTTGCTCTTGATGGTGGGCACCATAAAGCAGACAAGGGAAGAACTGGCCAGGGCCTCAACATGAGCCCAGGGACTAACACAGCCTGTGGGATGCTGGGCCCCCTTGGTTTGCAGGACAGGGCCAGGAACCCTTAAAGGAGGATGGGCCTCAGCTTACCTCCTCCTGTAGTGTCTCCACCTCTGCCACCAGGTGCTGCTGCTCCTTCTCCTGGCCCACCCCAGAGAGGACAGAATCAGTTCCAGCCCTGCTCCATCATCCTTTCTGAGGATGGAGCGCAGTCAGGGCCTTCATCACTCAAGAGCTGGGTTGAGGAGGGCTCATGAGGGATGGCAGGTAGGCCTGGGGGAGTGTGGGGAATAGGACCTGGAAGTCAGGTAACCTTTGCCCCTTCACCTCTGTCCTTTCGCTGCAAGCAGATGTGCTCTGCCAACACTCACTGTGTGCCGTGCCTGGGCCATCAGGCTGCGATTCTGCTCTTCCAGGCTCTTGGCCAGAGTCTTCAGGTCCTCTAGTTCTTCATCCAAAGCCTTGGCCACCTGCAGGGCCTGCTGGGTGCTGATGGGTGGCACAGATGTGAGAGGAGGCAGTCAGAGAAACAGATCAGAACATCCCAGACTATGAGGGAGACTATGACCAGACACAAGCTAAGCCCAGGGGCAGAGAGAAAAGGACAGGGGCATGCAGTGTGGGGTGGAGACAGTGTTCATTTTTCACTGGAGGAGCAGAGCATGGGGTCACACAGAAAAGAAAGGAAGGAGGTAGAGGACAGAGAATGACAGCAAAAACTGGAAGGAGACAGTCAGAATGAACCCAAAAGGCCAGAAGGCAAGATGCAGATAGAGGGGAATGGAAGACAGGGTTGGGCAGTGGAATGCTTACCTGTACCTGAGGCCCAAGCTCTTTGGCAGGAAAGAAGACACAGGCACTCACCTTCGCAGCTGCTTGCGCAGGGATGCAATCTCCTCCCCTAGGCGCGCTGAACCCTCCTCAGCAGTCTCAACGCTGTGCTGCAGCTTGGCGTTCTCACCAGCAAGGCGGCGGTTGCTGAGCTCCAGGTCCTCCAGGCTGCTCAGCAGCTCAGCTGTGGCAGGCCTGCGGGCAGCAAGGGCCCAGTCACCAGCCGTGCCCCTGCTCCCACTCCCCAGCTTCCCAGGTGGGGCGGGTGCTGGCAGTTAGGGAAGGGTTCCTCTGAAGACAAATCAGAATGAGATGCTAAGGCTCCTCTGAGCCAAAGGATACCAATCTCCCCACTCCCTGGCCCCAGACAGGCTGGAGAAAATGGAGTGGGATGAGGGTGGGGAGGACAAGCACCCCTCAGGCCTGGAGTCTTCTCCTCCAAAGCTCTCTAAGTTGGCTGGCTCCTCAGCTTCTGGGCATGCTAGAAAGAGAGAAACAAACAAGAGGAGGTTGGACTCTCTGGTGACTTTAAAAATTGGGGTACCCAAGGACCCTGAGATTGTTTCAGGACTCCATGTGTAGCTTTGGGGTTCCCTGGGCTGCATTACTCTTATTACACAGGCTGCTGCTCATGTCTGCCTGGAGCTAGTCAGCAGGGGTGCGGTACCTCTACTTCCCCAAGCCCATTCTTCTGTTCCCAGCTTTCCCCAGAGATTTTGTTTTTTGTTTTCTTTGTTTTGTTGTTGTTGTTTTCGAGACAGGGTTTCTCTGTATTTTTGGAGCCTGTCCTGGAACTCGCTCTGTAGACCAGGCTGGCCTCAAACTCATACAGATCCGCCTGTCTCTACCTCATAAGTGCTGGGATTAAAGGCATGCGCCACCACTGCCCGGTGCTCTCCCCAAACTTTAAGGGCCCCAGGTACTCATCTGCCCCAGTCTGTCATCTTTTGAGTCCAGCCCATTAGACTCTACACCACCATGCCCACCCTCACTCTCCCTCACTCTCTCCCTTGGCATTCCCCAGTCTCTGCCTAAGCCTTCTTTCTCTCTCTGTCTTTCCCCTACTTGACCTGGCATACCCCTCTGCTGCTCACAGACCTCCCTGGCCCCCAAGACTAAAGAAGCCTCAAGGTTCAAGAGAATACCAAGAACTGGGTGTGGTAGCACCTTTAATTCTAGCAGTCTGTTTGTGAGTTCAAGGCCAGCCTGGTCCATACAGTGAGTTCCAGGACGGCCAGGGACACAGAGAAACCCTGTCTCAAAAAAACCCAAACTGAAATCAAACCAAACAAACAGAAAAAGACAATGCCAAGAAAGCTGCAGGCTGGGTTCTGGAGGGCCACTTTTAGAGGTGCACCTCTCAGGTGTGGGGTCCTGGGCACCCAGCACCCTAGCATAGGGCTGGAATAGAGCTGGACAGGTGCCTGTTCCCAAGGAAAGGCAAGCAGGTGTAAGGGGTGTGTGTGGGCAGGGCCAAGAGGAGGAGCCTGACAGGGCGACAGTGCCCTGTGCCATGGGAAGATTTCCATAGTGCAGGTGCCTCAGCTGGAGAGCAAGGAAGCTGCGGTCTCCTCAGCCTCTGCACTAGGGCTGGAGCTGGGCGGAGGAATGGAAAACCTGACCCCAATGTCCAGGATGAGGGGACTGTCCCACAGAGACACCACAGCTGCAGGCTGAGCAAAGGCCCCAGTTGTCTCTTTAGCCCTTGCTGTGTGGAGCCAGTAGATGAGAGGTCCCTGCTAACATCTCCCCCACCCCCGCTGACCCCTGCCACCCGCCTCCTTCTATAAATAGTCTCACCAGATGGCAGGTGTGGAGAAGCTAGGGCTCCCCCGAAGGCCGTCTCCTCTGCCCGCTCTAATCCCCTGTATCAAAGGCAAGAGGCTCAGATCCCCTGCAGCCACCATATCCATGGCCTGTGTCTGCAGAGGTCTGGGTGGTGGAAGGGGGGCAGTCCGGTGAGAGTGGCTCTGGGTGGAGGGTAAGGCCAGATGGCAGGGCCGAGGCTGTGAGAGACAGCTCTTGCTATCGTCAGTCCTTTCTAGTTCTACATCCTGGACCCCTTTACCCCTCCATATCTTCTCACAGGTCTTTTCTTAGCCTCAAGTCAACCACATGGGCTTCCTGGGTCTGACTGGTACTAGCTGCAGAGCAAACTTGAAAGACTTCCCAGGTGGGAGGCTGTTGGTGTAGGAACTTACCCATGCAATTGACAGGCAGCAATCCAGTCCCGCATGACCACCAGAAAGGTGTCCAACTCCACAGTAGCTCCATCACCCTTCCCATAAGGGTCTAAGCTTCGGGCCAGTGTTTGGAGACGCATGTCCTGGGGGCCTTGCCCTGTCACAGCCTCCAGGTAGTCCAGGAGGTGGGTTACAGCCACAGTGCCTGGGACAGAGTATGGTGAGGAGGACCGGACTGGGCAACAGCCAGTGGGGCAGGCCATGGCTTGGGAACAGTGTCTGTCATCAGTGGGTTTGGTGACATTCCTGCCCCACAACATGTAGAGGAACCTGG
>PVIU01012763.1:0-58654 GCA_004026605.1 Ondatra zibethicus | reverse complement strand
AGCACTATATTAAAGAGGTATGGTGACAGTGGACAGCCTTGCCTTGTTCCTGATTTTAGTGGAATGGCTTTGAGCTTCTCTCCATTTAATTTGATGTTTGCTGTCGGCTTGCTATATATTGCTTTTATTATACTTAGATATGATCCTTTTGCTTTATTTTACCACAGGTTTCCTTTAAGCAGTGAGGCCAAGGGGTTTGTTTTAGCTCTGCCTCTCTCAAAACATTTCTCTTCCTCTCCACAAGTTTCAAACTAATTCGCAAAGGAATATTGTGATACGGATGCTACTGTCTGTGTTGCTTCCTGGAACAAGTGTTAATTGATCTCTTTGGGTCTATGTGTAGATAAGAGTGGGGAGGAGGAAAGGTATTATCTGAGGAGTTCCTTTGTCCTTGGAGCAGAACAGAAAGACGCTGCTTATGAAAAGCTTTCCCTCTCCAGGGCTTCCGTGTGGCTGGAATCTCCTTCAGCTGCAGAAGTCAGTCCTGCCTTGTATGCTCTGAGACCATCTGACCAGAGGGTCAGCTGTTTCTTCTCTTGGCACACTTACCTGTACTCTTTAGAGAAGACTCTTGGAGGAAGTGGTGTGTTTATTCTGTAATCCTCAAAGGATATGATATGTTCAAACACAAAACGAAATGAGAGAGACAATGCAACTTCTAAAATCGTCTTACAGTGATGTCTCATGGGAATGAACTATAAACCACCTGCCCAATCTCCGCAGGCTTAGCGTCAGGAGTCGCTACAGAGAGCACAGTTTTGGACCTGGAAATCAGCCTTCTCCAGTGTCCGCAGTTGGTGGAGCTTTCCTCACCTTCTTAGGTGACATTACAGTACTAACATGGTCTGTAGAGACTAAGAAGGCATTTTCTGAGGCTAAAACACTTTAAATCGCACAGATTATTAAGACTAAAAGAAGAAAATGATTTCACCATACTTCAGCTTCATTCAGCAGTTCCTCTCACTGGAGTTATGAATCATTTTTACAGAGCTACAGAATATTATTCCTACATAGAAGCAAAACCAACACATGTCAAAGAGGATGCCCAACTGTTTAATGGGCTGGTGAAATATTAAAACAATGGATCGTAGGATCTGAAATTACTTAAACAATGGGCAGAGATGGTTAGCCTCACCATTACCAGGGGGTGAGCCTGTGCTTTCTACTGCAGGGTGCTACCAGTCGTTTATGTGACTGTGAGGTGCTAGGGCACTTGTCAAATAATTACTAACAAAGTCAAACCCAGGCATGATTGAAAAAAAAAATCTCACTTAACAGACACTATCAGGATGGGAGAAATACCTGAGTCAGTAAAGTTCTTGCCCCTCACAACACAAAGGACCTCAGTTTGAACCCCAGTGTGAAGGCAATGGGGAAGCACAGAGAGGTGGATTCTTGTGGATCCCTAGTCAGCCAGCCTAGCCTCATCAGACAGTGCTTGGTTAAAAAGAGACTCTATCTCAAGAAGCAGGTTGGATAAATCCTGAAAAATGACACTCAAGGCGGTCCTATGACTTTCCCCCAAATGCATGTGCATGTTCGCACACAGATAAACAGACAAAATAAAAAAGGGAAATGGAGACATGCTGCCGTTCTTTACTTCTAATCTCTATTTTCTCATAAAAATGAACGCTAAGAAAATGACAAAAATAAAGAATCACTCAGGGGGGCTGGAGAGATGGCTCAGTGGTTAAGAACATTGCCTGCTCTTCCAAAGGTCCTGAGTTCAATTCCCAGCAACCACATGGTGGCTCACAACCATCTATAATGAGGTCTGGTGCCCTCTTCTGGCCTTCAGACATACACACAGACAGAATATTGTATAGATAATAAATAAATAAATAAATACATAAATATTTTTTTTTAAAAAGAGTCACTCAGGGCCACATACCTGCCTTTCAGAAAGCATGCCCACCATTAGTGTGGTCTAAATGTGCTGGTTACATACCTACATTTTAACTGTATACAACATGGATCGAGTTGCCTCTTTGAACCATTGTGGTAGAGGTGTTACTCTCTACAGAAGCAATGTGAGAGTGCCAGTATTACAACAAATCATTGTGTTCAGTCTGTTTTTCTTTTCCTAAATATTTAATAGAGATTTGTAAGAAAATGTATTTGTGTCTGAGGAATGTGGCAACATTTAAAGCCAAATCCAGAGAGAACCTCAGACTGAAGAATAAATGAAATGAAAAATAGATATAATTTGTGCACATTCACATATGATTTGTGTACAAATCAATATAATGTCCCCAGCTACCCATTATACTCTCCCTGTAGACTGGAAAGTGCAGCAGGCATACTGTGAATGAACGCAATGACACTTTCAATTATTTTGAAAGTACAGAGATTTTCCCATTTTCTTGGGATTTCAGGTAAAGACGGGTAAGTGGTTTCAGCCATGCTGATATGTTTACTTCCTAAACATGAAGTCACACATGAGTGTGCTCTGAGAGGCACTAAGGCCTAGCAGCTTGGGACTCAGTCACAGTTCCAATGTCATCTGCGGTAACTGGGAGCTCCGGGTTAACCGTCTGTGGAGTGTGTCTGAACCTTGAGCATACATACTAAGACTGACATAAAGTTGCTTGTGTGCACCTGACAAGGAACAAATCTGCAAAGGCCTGGCAACAGAAGCATTCGGACTTACAGCTTCGTTCACTGTTAAGGTGCTGACGATATAAGCCCTGTCCATGTAAATCATCTTTCGGTAATTTTGAGAAACTTTCTCCTAGTAAGCCAGAAGTTACACCATAAAGTCTCACCAACATGACTGCCTATACATGAGCTCAACAAGGCAACAAGAGATATGCTAATGTGGAGAGAAAAAAGCCCATGAGATCTCAAACCCTACAGGCAACTAAGGAATTCTCATAGTGTAAGAAATGGTCTTCTCAAGGGAAGAATACACCAATTGACTATCCAATAACAGACATCCCTGAAAAAAATTGTGTGTGTGTGTGTGTGTGTGTGTGTGTGTGTGTGTGTAATGCTATATAGGCTGAGAAGGTTATATTTAAAACTATATGTACAAATATGCATATAAAAGCACTTAAAAAGATGTCATGAATTTGAAAGAGAGCAAAGAAGGGCATATGGGAGGGTTTAGAGGGAGGAAAGGAAAGGGGACATGATCAAATTATATTATAATCTCAAAATACAAAATAAAAATGGTAACTAAAAGGTTAACATCCAACAGCATGCATATTTGCCCTTTGATATAAAGAAGTCATATCTCCTAAGGACAGTAGTTTCTTTCTTATCTGAGTTCAAATTTCAGCCACAAAACATTGAGAGTTTGCTGTTTGAAAACAGTTAAATTCTCTCACATATGTGTGCTTCTCATTTTCAATTTGCAGGTTTTACTTGGCATCGAGGAAAGAACTATAAAAAGTACAGATGGGAGAATGTCATGCCCCTGCTTTTAGATATTCACCATCCTGTAGGCCTAAAGGGTTTTCACCTATACCAGAGCTCTCCAGCGTGGTGGGATATGTAGGGTGTGCTTGAGGGAACACAGGGAAGAGCTAATTGCAGACCACCGAGGCTGGTTGTTGGTTACCACCTGCAGAGCCTAAGGAGAGGGAACACCATCAGTCTACTCCTCTCGCACACCTTCTTTTCTAGGGTCATGTCTGCCAGCCTTAGCACAGGTAATTAGGACGATTGGTAACGAAAGTGAGCTCAGATTTATCCCTCAGTTGGCTTGTTTTGCTTATGGTGTTACAGTAACACAGGCAGCCTTGGGGGGAAAAAGTCTATGGAAACCATGTTTTCATTGCCTTTTCCTATCACCACATCAGCCCTAGAGAAGCCCTTGGGTAGAGGAGGACCTGTCTCCTGTTGATCCTTTCAATTCTCAGCTTTCTCATGGTCCCACTGTGTTCTCGCACCTGACAGTGGTGATGTAGTGTGAAGACACCTTTAGCCTCTTGATGACAGCCAGCACCGGGTTCACATGTCCGTGCTAATTCAAATGAATCAGCCTGAAAAGTATATTAGAAGCCATGAAAGATGTGTGAATTTCAAACTGATCTCCTTTTTAAAATGTGTAAAAGTTCAATTGTGAAGGCTCATTCTGGAAGATTCTTCTGTTTCTTTCTCACCACCTGCCTTTTCTGTAAAGTTCTGTGTGGGAAACTTAGCTGAGAAGCAGCTCTTTTTTTTTTTCTTAATGTTTTTTTCCACCTCTGTTGGAAATAAAAGACTAAAAATAAAATACTTTAAAATGCAGAGCAGCAACCTGTCCCCAGTGAAACTCTCTTAATTAATGTAGTGACCTATGCAGAGAAAAGGGACAACTGCAGAGTCCCCCAGTAATTATCCAACCAAAGCTTCAGATAATTACAGGAGGAAGGTTTTGAAGACATAAGACATCCTGAGGAACTTGACCTTCCATGTTGATTTAGGCCTTCTATTGTTAAAACCTTTGCATTTGTGTTGGTGTTTGTACTTGAGAAAGTCTGCTGAAACTCAAACACTGCTGAAGTCTCTGTGTGGGGATCTCAATACAAAATTAAAATGGCTCTTAATGTGCTGGAAATTAGAGGATCATTTTAAAATAAAGTGCTCATGTAGAAATGAATAATGTGGGGAAGAAAAATAAGATGCCCAGTGCAGTAAGTTGAGAACTGTTTGGAAAATTTGATATCAGACAGCAATGTGTTGCCTTCCTAACATGTTGCATTCCTAAGGACAAGATTTTTTAGTGCTCCAGTGATGGAGAGTGTTAGAAAAAATCTTGCTGAGCTACTGTATTCAAATACCCATTAACTAAATTTCCTTTTTGACTTAAATTCATAATTGGTAGTCCAAATAAATTTTAGTTTTGCATCTCTTCAGTTTAAACATAAATGGAATCTGTGGCCTTCAGATGACTTTCTGGACTTCATATATTCAGTCACTCTGAAACCACCTAAAGGCATATGCTTTGATTTCTAAATATTTAAAAATCCCTTTCTTAGTGACCCTGTCTGACTTGAATTGTGGCATTGCTTCCAAAAAATAATAAACACTTTCTTCATGTGCCTCAAGATGAGTGTGTAAAATCACCTTAGAGATCAGGTTTGTTCTCGATTCTAGATATCCTCTGTGTCCTTCAAGCAAAAAGGATCATTTGGCTTTGTATTGAATAGTCACAGTGTTAACTGTAACCACAGGCTGTGCTGTGTTTTCAACGCTCCTTATGTTCCTTCTGTGACAGATATGCAGTAGATTACAAGTCGGACGGTGTGTATGTGCTGTGTAACCAGCTCTCTCTTCATGTCCTGGGTTGCTGTCCTGGTTTTGCTAGCCCTTTCTTGTAGGTGCCTTCTCTGCATTAGTATGTGCTTACTGAACAAGGTTAGTTGCCCTTCCTTCCAGAGGTAGAAGACATTTAATGAGAGAGCCTGAGGCAAGAATAGCACTCAACAGGCAAAGCAAGCAAACTGATGGTAAGAGAGATTTGGGAGCAATTCATGAGCAGGTTTATTTTAAATACTTTTTACAATGGCTGTTCTTCTGTATGTGACAAAAAATTAAGACATATCAGCTAGTTGTAGTAGTTTACTGACTCATCCAGTACATATTTTGCTTGACTATGAAGAAAATAAAAGGGAAATTCTAAGTTTCCTCAATCGGTCTCTCATTGACTGTTTTGGACACCCCCATTTTGTAGGTATGTTGATGCTATGCAGCATATCAGGTACTCTGTCAGACCAGAATCTATTAGTACAATGAAAGCGATCTCACTTATTAGCCAGTAGCACTCCATTATATTAAGCTGTCACTTGACTGAACTCATTGCTATGGTTTTCATGCTCGCCCCATAGAACATTACAGATTCATTTTGTGTGTTCAAGTCATCTGGGACAAGGCAGCAGGAAGTAGGGATTTTAAAAATATAAATAGTTGGGTGTTTGCATTTTTTACTAATGACAATTGTGAAATAAAATGATGACGGCAGCAAGACTTAAGTAAGTCAAACTGGCCATCGGGACAGTAGTCATGACAGTCAGTCCTAGAGAGCCTGCCTTGCTTATTTCCCAGCGGAAGCATAGCCATATCATTGTACAATCTGACTGTGGTGTGCTGTGGTTTGAAATATCTATGGCTCAAGTAAACTTTCACTGCTAGGATGCCTAGGATACATCTCAAAAGAAAACTTTGGGGTGGGCGGACTAGCCCAGGAGGGGCTGGAAGCATTTTTCACTCTTCATCTTTGTGCTGCCTACACCATGATTGATCATACAGAGATCAGATGTTCATGTACTAGACACAAAATTATAGTTTAAGGCACGAATAGTAAGGAAAAAGAGCTGCAGATTTGGGGTGGGGGGAATGCCATCATTCAGCAGATGTCAATAGGAAATATCTCAGAATTGAGAGTTGTCAAATAAATGCATTTTATCCAGATGTGGCAGTGTCAAGGAGTAAAAATAAAATTTATTTAATTACAAATTAAATTTAATTGCAAAATTAAAATAGCAAGAATGTATCAAAAGAGGTAAGCAGAATATAAGTTCCTATAAAGAAAGAATGCAAAACAGTATTTGTCCAGAGCTAGTAAATAGAAACAGACTCAATTTTTTTTAATTTCTAAAAGCAACTTTTAATTTTAAAGTCCATTGTATAAGATTTCTTATATAATGTGTTCGTTTGATGTCCAAGTGACATTTTTCTTTAAAATCTTTTTTAAATGACTAATTACGTAATTAGGAATTTAATTTAGGACTTTGATAGCAGACTACTTTGCTTGTTTCTGCATTTAGGAGCTGTAACACTATATTCTTGTATACACCTGATTCTTATATACAACCTGCCTGAAGATTCTTCTGGAAGAAACTTTGTTATTTGTTACTTTGGAAAGTATTTTTAAACTATAGATGCTATACAGCCTATAACGTTTTCTGTCCTTGAAAGATTAAACACTTACACTAAGTCTTAACTGTCAGAGAAAACTTCAGCTATTGGACTGACTGACTAAACCTCAAATGGTGATGCCCTGCTTCTGTTTGCTATGTATCACTTCTTCCATGACAATACAAGGTCCCTCTTATTACACACTACTTCTAGGCATTTGGTTTTTCTAATTTGTTTTTCAGGATCTATTATAAAACTTCTTCAATCACAACCACATCTCAGCACTTAAAACACATACTTTGCCCTGCCATTTACATGGCTGCAGCCTGAGCTTGAATGCCGTACTTGTGACTTCGGGAAGAAATGTACCCTCATGTTTTACTCTCCTGAATAAGAGAGGCTGAAAGACTGTTTTACACGATTATGAGGCGAATGCATGCCCGCCTCCCCCTCTCGCTTTGCTGATCACGATCTTACCAGTTTCAGTGAGAAAACAGGGGGAGTGTGTCAGAGATTCCTTTTCTTTGGACTCTACCTGCAACCTGTTGAGATGCATCTACTTTTCCAAGATGATATTTCCAAATTCCAGGGTCACTCATAATTAATGTGCAGTAAAGGAAAGACACCTGTGACCTGAGATATTAAACTATCTCAGATCTTAAACCAACCTCTCTGCCTAATACCTTAAAACTTCTTCTGATGGAGTACTTAACAAACCTCAACTCTATTTTTGAAAGAAAAACAATGGAGAAATGGAGAACAGGTGCACATACCCAGTTACACTGCCTGTACTGTTGCTCTCTGAATTAATAATCACTCTTTCTGTTCATAACTTCTTTAAATAGTGGACTCCAAATGCCTTTCTTCTTCTGTTTTCTTCTGAGATCTGAATTCTCCTTCTCTCCTCCTCCTCCCCCATTCCCCTCTCTATGTCTTCTTTATCCCCCTCTTCTCTATCTCTTTTTATTCCTCCTCTTTCTCCTTTCTTCTTCTTTCTAGACTTTTCTATGTTCCTAGGAAACCTTAACACACCTGTATGCATTCCTAGTAAGTGAGAACACAGGACAGGAAGTATTTGTGTGGTTTTTATCCTCATTTTTTTTTGATCAGCATTTGACACCCTTAGCAATGACATCCTTAGTACCTAGATTTTTCCATTCTATTCCTGGAACACTTTTATTTTCTGGTTTACACCTTTTATCTTAGCTTATGTGTTTTTCATATTCTTCTCCTTTGACTCCTGAGATTTCTTTGTGTGTTGTATGATGTGGGATTCCCTTCTGTATGCTGTGAATACCATTGGTTAATAAAGGAACTGCTTTGGGCCTATAGAAGAGCTATAGGAGAACAGAGCTAGGTGGGGAAAACTAAACTGAATGCTGGGAGAAAGAAGGCAGAGTCAGAGAGAAGCCATGGAGCCACTGCCGGAGAGAGACATGCTGTAACTTTGCTGGTAGGCCACGACCTCGTGGTGACGCACAGATTAATGGAGATGGGTTAAATTAAGATGTAAGAGCTAGCCAATAAGAAGCTAGAGATAATCGGCCAAGCAATGATTTAAATAATATGGTTTTTCTGTGATTATTTCTGGGCTGAACAGCCAGGAAGCAACAAGCAGCCTCATTACTACAAATGTATTCCCTTTCTTCACTTGCCTTACTTTTCTCCACACATTTGTGAAATATGATGACTTCCTCAATCACAAGAATGAAGTCAGTGTTCAAACTGTCACCTATAAGCTGCTAAGGTCCTACTCTTGTCCAGAGAGAAATCTTAAGTAGATGAAAAGACGCTCACCTGGGACTGTGAATTCAGTCATTGAGTGTTGACTCCCGGGGGTTGAGACAGCAGCACCCCAGTCTTGTACCTTTAGCCACTCATAGTATGGGATCATTGCTTAGACATTAGCCACAGATTCATGCCTGTAGGCTCAGCTGAAGGCTTATTTCTCTAGACTTTAACCACATGTGGCCCTGGCACTTAGAAACTGTTGTAATCCTCAACTTCCAGGTTCAGGGAATGCTCTCAGGAGGCAGCTCCCGCCAGTGTTAACAGCCCTTGAGAGGGACACCATGGATGGGTCCCAGGGTTACCATGGCTAGTGTTGTAGCCTTCAGAAACAAGTTTCTTGCTAGCACCCTCATGTCTAAAGCAATGTGCTATAGCTCCAGGGCCTAGAATGTTAGGATCTTTAGCTGTCAACAGCAGACTGGATACAGCTCTTAGGTCTATGTTGTCTTAAAGTCTGAGAGCTCCCTGGACCTTTCAGTGGAGCCAGGTCTGAGTCTTCGTGTCTCTAACTCCTCACAGTCTGCATGGTCTGCACAACCTCTGTTTGCCATCATTTCTACTCAGTTGTTCTCTGGAGCTTTTCAGTCACCTTCTTTTCACTGCTGCCAAGGCTTGTCCTCTTTTCTTTTGTTACCATACCCACTATTTTGATGACAAACTGCAGTTGACTTTTACTCAAATTGACAGGGTACCAGAGAACTTCTAGCAGCTGTCAGATAGGGAACCACATTGCTCCAGCCACCAACTCCTTAGCTTATTTAAATAAACATTTAGATAGTACTTATGATAAAGGCTTATCATTAACATTTTTTTGGTGTTTTAATGATATTTAAAAATGTCTAACTCTTTCCCAGTGCCTCAAGGACAGGATCCTCTTTCATTTGTCTTAAAATATACTTACATTTCTGAAATCTCTAATGTCTTATTCATAAGAGATTAATGTATTCCAGACAGGATTTATGTGTTCTATAATATAGCATATCTATTTTTCTCTTTTGCTAATTAATAGCAGTCCCTGTGTTACTGATCAGTCAGACTCACGTCCCAATTAGTCAGCATTGAAAACATACATATAAGTAACATTATATGGACCCAACAGGCTATCTTAGAAATATATATCTATATGCAAATACATATATTTATGCAATAACAATGAAAACAGATATCATGAATTTGAAAGAGATAAGGGTGAGGTATATAGGAGGGTTTGAAGGGAGACATGTAATTAAATTATGATCTTGAAAATTAAAAATCAACTAGTTTATCACTTACCTCTCAGTTACTTATCCAATTTCACCCAGTCTTGGAACTCACAGGAACTTGCATTTCTGCACATTTTGAACAAGGCATTGACTGCTTTTGCTTGGGTTTGGTTTTAGAATATTAAAGATGTGCTATATTTATTTATACTGTGGAATACTTGTTTAATGGTGCAAAGATATGTTGCATTCTTTTATATTACATTTGTTTAGCTCTGTGAAGCTGTGTTACTTTGCCTGTCTAAAACATCTTATTGGTCTAATAAAGAGTTGAATGGCCAATAGCAAGGCAGGAGAAAGGATAGGCAGGACTGGCAGGCAGAGGGAATAAATAGGAAGAGAAATCTGGGAGAAGAAGATCAAGGAGCCAGAAAAGAAGGGGCCAGGCATCTAGATACACAGCAAGCCATGGGGTAAGAAGTAAAGAAAGGGATACAGAAACAGAGAAAGATAAAAGCCCAGAGGCAAAAGACAGATGAAATAATTTAAGAAAATCTGGCTAGAAATAAACCAAGATAAGGCTGGGCATTGCTAAAAAAGAATAAGCCTCCAAGGGTATTTATTTGGGAGCCAGGTGTCAGGACCCCCAAACAGCAAAGAGTCAAAAGAGTAAAAGACCTAAGAATAAAAAAACACCAACTGCAGGTCTCCCTTCATGAGGATATTATGAAAACGTTCAACCTTGGAGGATGGAAGGAGTTTCTCCTTCTAAGCAGAAAGGCAGATATGAGTGAGCATCCTTAATCTTAAGCTGCATTTGTAGTCACCTCCCATTTATATAAAGAATGCCACCTCCCTGAGCTCTGGGGTTCTCTTCTATCCTAAAGCCAGTTACTGAGTGTTGGGGTTTCCCTTCCTGTGGGAATTTCCCTGAGGCTTTGGGAAGTTGTGAAAGAAGGACCATGCCCTGGCTACTGTTGCCCTCACAAACAGTGGGGTCACTTTTCTCAGGCTCAAAACTATTTTGTATTTTTTTCAATATCTATTATATTGATATTGACAAATATATTAACTTGCAAGTAGGAAAAAATTGAGGCTGGATAGCTTTTAAGCAATCATTGCTAACTTTAAGAGATCACAGCTATTATATTTTCACTATCAATACCCAAGCTTCGCAACATCTATCCTGGGGGTTTTGCTGCCAGATCACATGATCTGCATATTCTGCAACCATTCTTCAGGTCACTGGCAAGGTATATTTACTGGAACAAATTTTACCCTAATGTTCTCCACTCAAAGTGCAGTGGATAGTCAATGTGCAAACCCTGTTGACAAGTATTAAGAGTGCTTATCTGTCCAATTCCAATTCTCCACCAGGACAGAATCACTTTCCTGCTACCATATTTTGTCCATGATATTTCCAAACTCTGTTTTTCCAGGCATCACCAAAATATTCAGATATAATACTAGTGTTTTTGGGAGTAATCTCTCCTCATTTTAAACATCATATTTTACTTCTCGCTGTTCTAAATCATATTTACAGACTTCTGTTTTATCATCCTTTACATATTTTTCACATATCTTTTATTTTTCTATATTTGAAATGGTTTGAGGTGAAACCATATGTCAGCATATTTTCTGCAATTATTGGCATCATTCACAGTATATGAGAATATTTCTATTGTTAATTCCTCTTTCTTCTGAAGAGACTGATAGGTTTATATTAGTGGGAACATTACAGTTTTGGTGGCATAATTCATAGATCCCATCACTGAATTAGACTGTAGGAAAATAACATTTTTTATTTCAATATATGAAAAATTTGAAGTCTTTAGTAATACATACAAATATCACAAAGTGTTGTAAGGACACTGGTTGTTCATTTCCCGACTACCCAGACTCCTGAAATAATCGCGCAGAAACTATATTATTTAAATCACTGCTTGGCCCATTAGCTCTATCTTTTATTTGCCAACTCTTACATCTTAATTTAACCCATCTCCATTAATCTGTGCATCACCACGAGATCGTGGCCTACCAGCAAAGTTTCAGCGTGTCTGTCTCCGGTGGTGGCTCCATGGCTTCTCCTCAACTCCACCTTTTTCCTCCCACCATTCAGTTTAGTTTTCCCTGCCTAGCTAAGTTCTGCCTTGCTATAGGCTCAAGCCAGCTTTCTTTACTCATTGATGGGAATCACAGCATACAGAGGTGAGTCCCACATCAACAAAGTCCCTATGATTTGGCCAGTTCTTCAAATAAAGTAAAATTAAGTCTACATTTACAGAAGTCATATAACATTTTATTTTCATAGGCAGCACACTAGGGCATCTATGAGTTTGAACCCAGGGACTCCAAAGAAAAGGTCAAGCTTTTCATAGAGTTCTTATCCTGCTTTCCTCAAGAGAAACAGTGATTGGAAGAGATGCTTCCTTAGCAGCATCATATGAATTAATAGGATCCTACTTATCTTCCACAACTGAGGCTGAAGACGTGTCCCACCTTCCCAGTGGTCCCTTGTAAGCCCTGCTCCTGCTGCTGTGAGTCAGCCTGTGTGAAGGATGTTGAGAGCTCTGTACTCTCAACTGTTACTTTGTTGGTCTCCCATTGGGTGCTTTTTACCCATGTCTAGGATTTCAGCATCTCTTACTATAGTCTGGATCCACATCCCTGGGCAGCTAAGAGGTGAGGATAGGACAGGGCCCATGTGCCCGTTTGAAAAAGACAAACTGAGGTTGCTTAGAGACTCAAATGTAACTAAGTGATGAAAAGAGACAACAAGTTTCTATTATTAAAATATAGTTTGTTTATTTTTTAAAAAATCTTTAGTCTATTCTAAGAGAAAAAATGGGTATAACTTGATAATTTAAAAATAATGAGTATTCATTAATGAAATATGTGTGTTGGGCCTCATGAGGCCTGAGCATGAGGCCCAGTGTAACTTCCTTAAACTAACTTGAGTTTGCCTGAGGCCTAGTAAAACTTTTTGAGTATAGATCTAGTTTGGAGACCTGTCTCTGGCTATAACTTCCACATAGGAAGTGACTCAGCACAACCTGACCTAGGCCTGCCTCTGCCCAACTACCACTAAGGTAGCAGGATATTATTGGTCCTTGTTCCTTGCTCTGCCTCGGCCCATCCCAGGCTTCCCACCTCCTATCACAGCCTGTATAAATTCCTGCCTAATACAATTAAAAGAGATCCTGCTTTGACAGACTCCCTACTCAGTGTGTATGTTTATCCCTGGTGGCCAGGGAAGGAGGTCTGAGTTATCTACACTCACCATCCTGCTCAGCCCCAGGGAACCCCGCCCTTTCTGCTAGAGAACCTGGCAGAAGATGAATCGCTAATGGGCCAATCGCTATGAGGTTGTGTGTACCCCCATTAAATATGGGGCAGCCCTCTTTTAAATAAAATCCTGCCCTCAGCCAAGCCTGTGAGAAGGCCAGCATGTTCCCACCTGAATCTTTGCCTGCTGGTCTTTGGGAGGCTGGATCTAAGGGACCAGGTGGAACACAAGCTCATGATGACTTTACCTTGTACAAGGTGGCTGCATTTGGCCTGGCAGTGGGCATCATACTCCGACTGTAGCTCTGGGCCACCCTTTTTGGACCTCCTCTCTTTGGGAGCTTGGGCGCAGACTCCAAACTGGAGGTGGGGTGGAGGATGTCCCCTCTCCCTTCCGATACCCTCTACTCAGCGGCCCAAGCTGGGCGGTATTCCAGGTTCGTCCTCCCCACATTCTGGCACCAGCAGCCGAAGGCTCAAGGTGGCACCTCCTTCACCAGCATGCAAGCCTTTCAAGACCATAAAACATGAGGCTAGTTTGGAACAGGTGCTGTTGCTGCTCAGGGCTTCCTATCTTGAATCCAGGTGTAGCTAGAGATTACCACTAGTGGAGCCAAAGCCAGCAGGAGCAAGGGTGCCTGTCATGACCCGAAAGTGAGGGCAAGCCCAGGGTCTAAAGGTCAAAGAACAGCACTATCACCCCACAAGAGTGCCTGCAGCTGCTACTCACAATCTTGGAGATGTGTACATTGTCCTCACACAGATACTCTGTGTCTGTGGGAAACTGCAAGTTCCTGTTTCATATTCAATAAAAGGCCATCTAAAGAAACCAAATTAAGAAAGATCCAAGAGCAGTGGATTGACTTATTGAGAGTTTAATAATGTAAGTAATCTAGAAATAATGGATTCTATAAAAGTAATTAAAAGACTACAAAGAAACACTTAGTGCCTTATTACAAGGAAAGGAAAAACAACATCAGTTGTGATGAGGAGTTAATCTTTCCTTTCTCTTCAGATCCTATGTGAATAAATAAGCCAACTAAACATGATGACTAAATGTGGCATCTGCCCAATGGGCTTACTGAAGATCATTATACCTGATTGTAGTAATCAAAGTGGACATAATGCAGGGGCTTAAGAGAGATTAGCATCTTCGGGGCTCAGCCAAGCTTTGTTCCTTGTCAGCATGAGAGAAGGAAGCCACTCAATGATTATAATTCAAACTATTCTGGAAGTTTGTAGTGTCAGGACCTCTGACAAAATAGCTTACCACAAATTCAGAAAATAATGTTGCCTGAGTAAGGTTCTTCATTAGAAGAAACTTGTTCATTGTCCTCTAGACTAAGAAAATAAAAATAAAAAATAAGCTATCTGATTTTGTCCTTGGCAAAACATCAAACACACACACTCAATTTCCTTAGCAGTCATCTGAGACTATTTTTCCTGTGACAGATAGCAACAAGCTTTAATTAATACCAGAGATAGTAAAGGTATTTAATAAAATGTTTTACATTTTCAGAAATTAATTATGCCTTGTTCATGGAGACTGGCTTAATGTTTTATTGTGAAGATTTTATTTACAAGAGACTTCATAAAACTATAACATATTAATTAAGAGGGTGAGCTTTAGAACAAGGCTGCAATATTTCAAAGGTCTTTGGAATATGTCCAGACCCTGGTGAAGCGCCAAGGAAGGTCTGTTTTATACTGTTGCTCATTAATAAGTAAGATGGACAAGAAAACATTTTAGTAACATTTCCTTTCAACTATCTTCTTTTTTATTTGTTTTATTTAATTCAATATATTAATTTATTATCTTTGTGAGCAAGTCTCACTATATATAAGGAAGTTACTCTGTCTCCCAGACTGGGCTGAAATCCTTGGAAATTCTGTTTTAATTCTCCAGTATTGCAGGTGTGGATCACCATGCTGGGTTTCAGTTACTTCCTAAGGAGTCCCATTGCCCATCACCTTTCTTTTATTTTTTTTGAAGATTGTTTAGTATTTATTTGATCAAATCTTTTATATTTATATTACAAAAAGTCCTTTAGAACTCATTGTAATGAGAATATCAAGCATTCATGAAACTGGAGAGAATATTCTATTCTAATTCTGCAATTATTAGCACTATGCTGTATTCTCTTTCCCCTTTCCCCTTCTTATTTCTCTTTGCCCTCCATTTCTTCCTGTTATGGTTTGGATACTAAATGTTTCCTACAGGCTTGTGTGCTTGACCCTTTGGTCCCCAGGTGGTGTTACTATTGGGAAAAGCATGAAACCTTTAGGACATGTGGTTTAGATGACAAAAATGCAGGGCCACAGGGGTGGTATTTATGATTATAAGCTGTCTCTGAGTCTAGCCTGAGTTATTGCTTCCTAGTCTCCCAAGACTTAAACAAGCAAACGCACACTCCAGATCTTGTGGACACAGCTGCCGACTTCCTCACCATGATGGACTGCACCTTCTCAGAACTGTGAAACAAAAGAAGTCCTTCCTGCTTTGAATTGCTTCATTCACAGACACCCCACATTCCTGGCATGGAGCCTTGTCACAAGCCTCCATGATCTCCTCAAACTGATAAATTGCATAACTGCAAAACTAGCACCAAGTGGACAATACCGTGTCCTGCTAAAGGTGACTTAGCTTTCCTTATGAGGTGGTTTAAAAGTTCCCCTTTACCACTAATCTGTTCAGACATGGTTAGAAGTTTCCAGAACCAGCCTAAGTTAAAATAAAACCAAACCAAAACAAATAAACAGAAACAAAAACAGGGGAGAGTGGTGATTGCCACCATGTGACAATATTTAATTATGGGAGAAATTTCAAGTCCTTTTGAAGTGGTTTGTTATGATTTGTGAGGCACTAGCTCCTCTGGGCCTCTGGTTCCATGGACAGTCAGTCTGAGAGGCAGGGGCCCAGTGAGTAACTTATCTTTCTAGACCTTAGGCCTGCTAGATTTTCCTTCGTCTCTGCTCACATTCCTGCTACAGCTTGATAAGAAAGACACAGCCTTGTTTTGCTCTCTGAGGTTTCTTGGTTTTATTCTTGGTGATGTCTAAGCTTCCACGGTCTGCTTCAGAACCCCATAACTCCTGTGCCTCCTTTGCAGCTTGTTTTGCCAGAAGAGTTTCCTGCCAGTCAGAGATATCTATCTCTCTATCTATCTCTCTATCTATCTCTCTATCTATCTATCTATCTATCTATCTATCTATCTATCTATCTATCTATCTATCTATCTATCTGATAGCTAGAATGTCTGTTATTTGTTTTGTTAAAGCAAACACCACTGCCTTGGCTTGTTCAAGTCTTAATGTTTCCTATTTTTTTCCTCTAAGATCTTCAGCATTATCCAAGGTCACCTAAAATAAAAACAGTGATCCTGTTTCATAATTGCGGCAAAGTCTACCTTTATCATGCAGTTGTGGATATTAGGACCTGCTTTTGAAGACCAGTACACTTGCAAAGAGAATGCAGCCGGCTGATTCTGAGCGCAGCGCACAGCCAGTCTGACTCAGCTCAGCCTCGACCCAGCCTACATGAACTCTGATGATGTCCTATGCCAGCGCTAACCAGGGCTTTATCGCTATGAGTCCACTCCTTACAAGTTTAAACGAATAGTAAAAATCTCAAGTAAATATTTAAATATATAGAACAATACTTTCCCTCAACAGTCCCAAAACGTGAAAAAATACAGTTGATCTCAGGATTCCATTATATGTTAAGATTTTCAAGCAGTTCGTATTCAGATAGCAGGAATGAAAGCTGGCAGTTGTTGCCATGCTGAGCAGTCTCATTAGATGAGTCAGCTAATGACATGGTTGTGCAGTCAATATGGCATGCCCTACACTGCTTACCGAAGAAAATGCGGATTAAGATAGCAGGCTACCTCCTGAAAACCCTACTTAAAAAAGCTTTTACACAGATACCTACTTAGTGTGTCAAGTGTTTTATGCAACTGGTTTTCAATAATTGATAAAAAGCATTTACAAAGATTCCTCAAGTGTATTTAATATATTATCTTGTTAGATCCTCTGTTCCCAAACCTTTTAAAACAATGAGATAAGCAGATGTTCATCTTTTCTCCATACTGTTCTATCTGTCTGAGAGGATTGCTGAGACTCAATCAGTGTGCCAGAAGGCAAAAAGACAAGAAAGTGAGAAATGAGCTATTGGCCTTCCAATGTAGAACATGCCTATGTTTAATGAGAACATGAGTACATATTGTCTCTATGTAGGATTAGAATCTCCACAAATGTCCCTTAGCTGGATAAATTTACATTCATAATCTCAAAAACCTTTTTGTAGGTGTGACTTCGGGCCAGTGTGTTTGCTGCATGGCTTACCAGTGCTCTCCAACTTTGCTATTTCCACATGACACATGTAGTTGATAGCATAGCAACTGACTGAGATTTCATTGAGAAAATCTGGTTAGATGTAATAGGTGAGGGCAGATTAGTCATTATGATAGTAAATTAGCTTTTCAGATGAATCAGTAACCACATATCTTCAGTCAGCTTTGTGGTTAATCACTTATTGTTCTTATTAAAATCAGGCTATACTTGTTATTAATTTAATAGTAGTAGATATCAAGGTTATGGAAAAATCTCAACCACTGAACTCTATAGTTGCATTTTATGTGTTTAGTAATATAGGATGCATGCATGTGGATAGGAGTTTTTCTCTTCCTGGTTATGTACAAGTTAAAAGACAACCCAAGGGTGTTGTTTTTCAGGTGCCAGGAGGACAAAGTCCTTGGCAGAGAGACTTGGAACTCACTGAGTAGACTAGGTTGAGTGCTCAGCAAGCTCCAGAGATCAGCTTCTCACAGCCTCACCTCCTTCCCACCACTAAGCTCCCATGTACCCTACCCAGAGATTACAATCACAAGCTACTCAACTCAGGTCTTCATGCTTAGAAAGAAGAAATTCACTGATGGAGCCATTTCCTCATAGTCTCATGCACTTTTCATATTAAACAAAGGCTTTCCAAGTTCTAAATTGTTGATAGTGGTAAACATCTAGGCCATGGCAAAACTGACAGCAAAAAAGCTGAGTACATGTAATATACCTTGTACTTATTTTCCAACAAGTTTTTCGTTCTTGCCAACTTCACTTTTTTTTACTGTGTACATAAAATACATGGTTCTTTGTTGACTTCCCATCGGATCATTTACCTGTTGGGAGAAGTAGATGGGAGGTAGGGAGGAAGCAAGAGGTAGTTGGAGGAGAGGTGGAAGGGAAAACTCTGGTTGCCATGTAAAATGAAATAAAAAAATAAATTGGAGAAAGAAAAAAAATACACGGATATTGTCTTAGCAAAATTTGTTTTTTTAGTTTATATTTATGTGGGTTTCCCTACATAAGAAGTAGAATATATGGTTATATATATCTTTTTCAAATAAATTTGACTATTTTATACACATACATAAACACACATAAACATACACACACACCCCTCCTAATTACTCTTTCTCTAACAGTCTCTTATTTCCCTCTCATCCTGTTTAAGACCTTACTCCTGCCATGGCCATGGGCCCCTCTCGCATTGAGGCATTTAGGTTTTGTTTTAAGACCCAGTTGATTTAATCAGGCCTGTTTATGTGAACGTTTAGCTGGAACTGTCCATTAGTATATAGTGGAATCATTAGTGAGTATAAAACTGAAGGCAGCAATTTACCCTTTCCCAAAACTAATTAGTACATAGCTCAGCAGTGAGAGGTAGGGTCATCTGAGCCCTTCTTGTAGCTAAGCCTTACTGTTGACAGGCTCATTTCTATGAATATGTAGCTGCTATGAGTTCATGATTGAAATTTTGTTGTTTTACCAAGGAAATAACATTTCACTGCCCTTTGCTTTTTCTTCTGGCTCTTTCTATCACCACTTCTTCAATGTCCACTGATCTTTAAAGTGGATGGTATAAATATATTATTGTAGGTTGATCACCAATACACAATGACATTTGCTTGGGTCTCTACATTCACCACTGTTCACTGGACAATGAGGTTTCTCTGATTAAGGCTGAAAGTAGCATTTGTTTAAGAGCATAAAGATAAATATTTAGAGGCAACTTGAAACTAGGTCAATTTGCTAAAAAACACTATTCAGTATTCCACAAGGAGCTATGATATCTCCTGCCAAGATTTTATATTTTTTATCATGTGTATAATACTAGACATGGATTCCTTCCTTTGGAGTAAGACTCTAATTCAACCAGAGAGCAATGGGTTACCTCCAAACAGTAGTGCCACTATTGTGCTTGGAAGATTGTACTCATAGATCATAGTATAAGAAAAGAACATTAATGTCCTTTTACTTCCAGTATCTTGCATAGCACCTTCTAAGACCATGAAAGCTAGCCAACAGGGAGGAATCTTCCAGCTCGGATCCAGTTTGACTTCCCCCAGTACTGCATCCAAGGTGTTTAATGTATTTAGGAATAGAGCATTACCTACTTCTGGCAGACAGCAAAGAAGAGTGGAAAGAGCTGGTATTGTTTGAGTTTCTTATGGGGTCTCTGTGATTAGCAACTCATAAGAAAACATCCTGCCCTTGGCATTTGATGTTTGGTTTAATAGCCCATGGGTTCTGAGAGAAATTTTGCTCCGTCATATATATATATATCTCAAAGAAATCTATGCTATTTTCATCTGAAACAGAGTTTTGAGTTGTATTTCATGTTAGAAACACTTAACAAACTAGTATATGTGTTTATTAACCTTTACCCTATAATATCGAATTTCTTTCTTTAAATTGTTTCCTTTGTCCTTTAAATTCTTTAAGCTGTTGTTTCCTCATCTTTATGATGTGCCCTATTGAGCAAATATGCTGCTTCCTTTCTTTGTGGGCTGACTAACATTGCCTGATATTATAATAAAATAGTGGTTATATCCAAGACCTATCTTAGTATAAAAGCAATGGGACCAAATCTTGGCCTGCCACTTTTAGTGTTATAGATATAGATGACAGATAATTGATTAACCCCTACCATTGAAAATATCACTATATATTGTTGTATGTATGTATGTATATACACTCTATATGCATTCTTTCAGAAACCGCAACTGTTCATTAGCCTCCATAAACTTTGAAGTCAGAACATCTTTTATTTTATAATATTCACACTGACAGGCTGGTAGCAAGTATATTGTTCTGTTCTTATACTAAATGTCACTGTGTAGGTTACAAATGATTGCTTACAGTGGACAGTAATTTTCAAGATCAGTTGGAAATCATTGTCAGTTCTGGTCTTAACTTCTTGCTTCTGTGCATAATCCATGTTTTCTATGTTGTTACTTTGCCACCAAGTTTTGTCCTATTTAGAATGCTCTGTGGCACACTTCATTGAAGATTTTGGTGCAAGCTTAGAGGAAGTAAGATGTAAGCTATACATGGGAGCCAGGTAGGATGCAAGCTATACATGGGGAGACAGTTAGTGTACAGGCTATGCATTGGGACCAAGAAACTACAAGCTATGCATGAGGGCCAGGTAGCATGGAAGCTATGTATAGGGATACCAGGAAGGATAAAGGAAATATACTAGGAACTAGGAATATGCAAGATATGCATGGGATCAGGTAGGTTGCAAGCCACACATTGGTGGGCAGACATGTTGGAAACAATGCATTAGCTATGCAGTAAGGGCCAGATAGGATACAACCTAGGCATGGGGTTCAGGTGGGAGGAAAGCTGTGCATTCAAGGCAATGTAAAATGCATGTTAATATTAAGGGTCAGATAGGATGCAAGATATGTATTATATATGTATTAAGGGCCAGGAAGCAAGTGTGTTATTTATTAAATGTCCAGATAGGATACAAGCTATGCATGAGGATCCAGGTGGTACAGCAGCATAGATCTCTTTGAAAATAAGGAGGCACAATATAAAATATCCTTGTCACAAGATTTTGACAATGGCTGCAGTAACAATGGCTGATATTAGAGTGTCTTTTGCATGACCACTTCATCTATACTAACACCTTGCTCTATCTTTGCCCTTTGGCTGTTGTTTAACACATTCAGGTTATCCATTGAGTGTTTTATATAGACATTCTTGCTTTTTATTTAAAAAAATACATTGTTTTATTCTTTGGGGGTATATATTTATACCATAAAAGATATAATACTCCCTTGAAGCATGTTCACAGATAAACTATGGAAACAGGTCTGTGACTTTACTTTTATTATAGAAGTTGTGGTTCCTTAATGATTTCTGGAACCCTTGCCTACAAACATTTTTGAATGTCTTAAAAATAAAAATAAAAAATATTTGATAATGATAATTACTCATGAATTTGTGAAATATGGTATTACCTTTGAATTTTACTCAATATAAGTGCACATTTTGCTTCATCACTTGTAACATGAAGGGCCTGGTTGGTTTCTGGCCTCCCACTAGGTCCCACAGTCATTAGGTCCCAAAGAATCACACAGAAGGTCTACATAAGTTATAAAACTGATTGGCCCATCAACTCAGGCTTCTTATTACCTCTTGTAGCTCATATTAACCCATTATTATTATCTATGTTAGGTACATGGCTCAGTACCTTTTTCAGCAGGGCAGGTCACATCCTGCTTCTTTGGTGGTCTGGGCAGGAGTGTGGAGGAATGGGCTTCTTCCTTCCCAGCATTTTTCTGGTCTCATCGCCCCGTCTCTCTTTCCTGTCTGGTTGACCCGCCTATACTTCCTGCCTGGCCAATCAGCATTTATTTAAAACATGATTGGCAGAATACAGACAATTATCCCGAACCACTTCCCCCTCTTTGTTTTTGTAAACAAAGGAAAATATCCATAGTCCATTTTTTTGGGAATGTGGGCGTAGTATTTCAGGTGACTTCCGGCTGGTTGAGGGGCGCTGATAATCTTATAGAGACCTAAAGAAAATTTAGAGTTATGATCAAGTCCTGACTGGAGTATCCTGTGAGGCTTGATCATCTCAGGCAGCAGTCTTGAATCTTTCCTGGATGTAGAACTCAGTCATCTGGGTCATCTGTTCCTACCGAAGATTTCTCAGGTAGTCTTCCTTGATCAAACCTGAGTTTTCTTAACTCAGAATGAATCCACAGCCTCTTGTTTCCTGTGGAAACAAAAGCAAAATCTCTTCTCCAAAGTAACATACCTTTTGACTCCAATTTTGAAGTCAAGGTATTTTCAAAATACCTATCTTGGATTAGTTCAGCAGCATTTATAAGCAAATATCTTTTAGCAGATGTTTCTCCTTCCTCAGCATTCAAACAATTCAAAGAGAGCACAATAGCATACAGTATCAAGATTCTCTGTGTATTTTCCATCTTTATGCGGCTTTATTTTAACCTCTGCTTCTTTTATTTTTACTTTTAGTTTTGGAGACAGGTTCTCTATATATCTTTGTCCTGGAACTTCTTCTGTAGACCAGGCTGTACTTGAACTCACAGAGATCTGCCCATCTCTGCCTCCCAAGTGTTGGGATTAAAGGCATGTGCCACCACACCTTGAATTCACAGAGGTCCATCTACCTCTGTCTCCCAAGTGTTGGAATTAAAGGTGTATACCACCACACCCAACTACTCTCTTTCTTTCTTTTTTATTTAAGGACTTTAACCATTTTCTTTTCTCTCCCAAGCCTGCATATATTTTAACACACAGTAAACCATTTAGAGCTTTTTAAAAAAATCTCTCTTTACTGTATATTTCTCTTATTCTGACCACATAAGTCTTTAATTTACTAAGCAATATGGGTAGGATTAAAGCTGTGTCTCTGATGACTGGATCCAGCCCATTTCTTAGCTTTCTGAGATTTCAGCCTCATGGCTGAGGTACCGGCTGTAGCCATGTTTATTGCCACAACTCTATGACATTTCAAGGTCCCTACCAGCAAGCAAGCTGCAGCAGTGTGCTCACAAACCACACTCAAATGCTCCATAGTCAGAGTCAGACTGCCTGCTGGAAAGAGTCAGAGTTTGCCCTGGCAGGATGGCCCAGAAAGCCAGCATTTTAAAACGGTGCAGCTTTTTCCTGTTACAGCTGAAAACCAAAAGCATGCAGTCGGCTTTTCATCAATACTATGTAAGTGTTTCGTGGCAGGACCTCTGAAAAGAGCTGCAAGGTTTTGCAGCTAAAGCTGAATGAGGAAGCCTCTCTTAAATGAGAGTGCTTGCTTGCTTCTAGCAAGCACAGCAGACCCAAGAAATTTCTGCTACCAAGAAAACATGCTTTACTCTATTCTTTCCCAAGCTTTCTCAGGCTTTCTGTGGATGCAGTTATTCGTGTGGGCTCCATTCTGTAGTACGAGGGGCCTGATATTAGCACAAGAAACAATTATACTCAGAAACATATAAACTGTATTTTAAAAATATAACCCATAATTATTCATTTACAATTTGGTTGATATTATATTTAAAATTAAGAAGGATGGGTTTTACTTTATTGTAGTATATGACAAACAACATCCAGTTGTTTCCTGGATGAACTTCAAAGTGAAAACCGTTACCCCCTCATAGACAGGGACAGCCACATCCAATGGTATCCTCTTCTCTTACTCATGCAGGATAACTTCTTTTATGAGAGTCAGCAGTTCTCAAGATTGGCCTGCCATTTGTCTCATCCTATTTGTAACATAAATCTCACCGATTATATTACAAATGCACAGAGCTGGTGGTTTATCATATTTCCCTTATATTCACTGTCTCTAAAAAGCATTTACATATCAATCAGAGGAGTCAATGTATTAGTTGCTTCTTTGAGTTGTGTACAAGTAAAAAATCTCTCTGCTTTCTTCTATTACTAAAACTAGTTGATGCTCAGGAGTAGCATAGGAAACATGTTAAGGGTCACAAAATATTGATAACCTAGTGTGCCTAGAATTGTAACATGAGTCTTATGACCAAATCCTGGTGCTGAACAACAAAAACTTGGATTTTTATATCACAATATGTTGTATTATGAAAGCAATATCTTGCCACACATTTTGAAGTGAGATGTTTTGGGAATGGTTTGTATTTTATTTAACTTAAAAACAAATTGGACATTCTGGATTTATAAATGGAGATTGGTGATGTCTGTAAAGCAGGAAAGGATGATCTGTAAGCTATTCTCTCCAACTGCCAAAAGCATGATCTTCAGAGTCTGACATTGCTTCACTGTCAACCATTGTCTCTTCCCTCCCATATTAGCCTTGTCATGTCTATGATAAAAGCAGTGGGAGTTAACATTTACATTAGAAAATAGTTTAAGTAAACTGAACATCTTTTGACATCTTCAAGTGAGCCCGTTTAGACTCTGGTTGCATTTCTACTTGTTGAATTTTTACTGAACTCTATAATTTAATAATTGCTTTGCTGGAACTAATGGGAAAGAACAAAAGATTTTTTTATGGAGAATGCAAATAAGCTGCATTGTGATGGGCTGAGTGTTAGGGTGTCTGCATTTATGGAGAGATAACCTGAAAAATTGTTTCAATCACATCTTTGGTTTTATAACTACAAGTATGAATAATTTCAGACTTTATGTTTTAGAAGAGAACTTATTTCCTTGCCAGCATTTAAAAATGAATTAGTAGTTAAAAGCACAGGTTCTTCTTCCAGAGGCCCCAGTCCTAGCACCCATATGAAGGATCACAACTATCTATATAGCTCCAGTTCCAGGGAATATGATGCTTTCTTCTTGCCTCTATGAGTACCAGGCATGCACATAGTGAACAGAAATGCATGCAGGGGAAACACCCATATACATAAAATAAAATAAAAATAATTTTTAAATAAATTATAAACCATATATACTTAACCTTATAAAATTTAGGGGAAAATAAATAATAATTTTTCTATATATATATTTATTTTACTGTTTTGGAGCTTCTCAACTTTTGCATTCAAATGCTACATGGGTTCTGTCCAAAAATGCTGTCCTGATAAACATTACACCATAGCCAAGTTCTCATTATTAGAAAATTAACATATGTTTTTATAATAGTTTTGAATATATTATCATTATTTTGTTCATCATCATCCATTGATCATAAGCCATTGTGTAACTATCACATTACTCTTATGGAGAGAATTTATAGGCTTTAGCTTTGGCAACTTCCTAGTCACCTGGGTAAAAACTTGGTACTCTTCAGATTGGTAACTCATGTTTGCACAGTTTTTTCGTAGGTGTGGTACCATTAGAATTCCATCGGTAATACTAAACTGTGAAACTCTGACAATAATTCATTGAACATCCCATAAATGTGTCAGATATATTTTTTTCAAACTATGTTTCAATAGTTAAAATGATATGTCATTGTGCTTTGCATTTCTTTCTTTGACTTTAGGGTGAAGAAGGGTACCCACAAGAAGGAATTCTGGAAGACATGCCTGTGGATCCTAGCAGTGAGGCTTATGAAATGCCTTCAGAGGTGAATGACCTATATACAGAAAACTAAGAAAAGTAGTTGAAGTGTTTAAATTAGGTCATACCAATAGGTATCACCAAAACCCTGTGGCTATCAGGTCTCTCCCATATTAGGGTCTGGGTAGTTCAATCATGAAAAGATTTCAGAGAAACTGATTTTGATCTGTGTGGGAGAGCATGGGAGATATGATAGATCAAAATGAGAATAGAATATTCTAGTACAAGAGACTACCAGAAACAAAGGCACATGGAAGTGTCTGAGGAACAGTGAGTGTACAGTTATTAATCATGCTTAGAAAACAGAAAAATGGAAGACATAATTAATTTAATGACAGATTAAAATGGAAGACATAATTAAGGTTATGGAAAAACTATAGAGCACCAAGATAACTTTGTCAGTTAAGTTTATATTTGTTTAAAACAAGACAAAACAAAACAAAACAAAAAACAGGCATTTGAAGATAAGTTTAGTTTAACAGCAGAATCTTGATGTAATTGGAGTTATTCTTGAGGAAGGGTACCTAATCCAGATAGTTAGGCCAAGTATTGTTATGAATGTTATCCACATTTGGTCAGAAGGCTTGGGTTTTAGAATAAAGTAAAGGAATCCTTAAAGCTTTCCACGAAGTGGAGTTTCCTAATGGGAGAGAGAAATGTGCCTTGTCTCTAAGCATTGTCACTTCTGAGACAAGAGTCTCTGAGCTCAGGAAGAAGTTTCATGCAGTTGATCTTGGCGCTCACAGCTTGCAGTTCTCAATTAAGGGAACAAATCCAGACACCCAGGTAATTCACACTGTCGGACGAGACCACAAATCAAATAACACATCTGGAATTAGGCCTAATAAGTTAACTCTGACAACTCCTATAACTTATAGATGACAAGTATGAAGAAAACAAATAAATGTGTGCGACAGAGATGTTTCAAACACTGTTCTGAGGGTTTTATCTGAGTGGGAGGTGGGCTCTTCTCTCATGTGAAGTACTCTTGATAGCTGTCACTTTTATAGACAAGTCATTCTCTTTCTCTCTGATGTTAGGAAGGATACCAAGACTATGAACCTGAAGCCTAAGAAGGCCTTGAGTTCCAGTGTCCTGAGATCTGCCGGCCACTGTTCCATGGCCTACAAGTGCTCAGTTCCAATGTGCCCATTCATGAAGTTTTCTCAAAGCTGTACAGTGTGTTTCAAAGTCTTCCATCAGCAGTGATTGACGTTCTGTACCTGCCCCTCAGCATCCCGGTGCTTCCCTCTCACTACAGTGAATACATGGTAGCAGGGTCCTGTGTGCTGTGGATCTCGTGGCTTTAAACCTAAAATGTTAGAAGAAACTTAAAGCACCTAAGTGACTACCACTTATTTCTAAACCTTCACTATTTTTGTTGCTGTTCTTGAGAAGTTGTGACTTGCTATCTTATAAAAGTTTAGGTATCCTTAATGATTCTTTCTGTCTAAGAATGATGTATTGTGAAATTTGTTAATAATATATTTTAAAATATGTGAGCATGAAACTATGCACCTATAAATATTAATTATGAATTTTACAGTTTTGTGATGTGTTTTATTAACTTGTGTTTGTACATAAATGGTGAAAACTAAAATAAAATATCATCTCATTGCAAAATTACTTTTTTCCATGTCACTTTAGTAATGAAATCGTGCTTATCAGGGACATAAAACTGGAAGTGAAAACTGACACAAAGAACCTGAATTTAAAGTCTTAAACACGATCTTTAGAAATTGAGTGGAGTGAGAGATGGAACATTCACCTGCAGGAGGAGTTCTCCAGTGCCACTGCCCAGAGCCAGTTCTGATCAATGGTGCTGCTCTGAGTGCTGGCTGCACTGAGAAACAGGTCATTGACACTAAAAAGGGTGAGTGATAGTGACAACCTCCTGTTTACATATTCATAAGACACATTAGCATATCAAAGCCCCCCCAAGAAACCACTGAACATGGAATTTCTTGCATACCCATACCTAAAATGCCTCAGTTACCAGGCATATATGATACCTTAGTAGGTATGGGAAGATAAAAGCAAAATGGAGCAAAATGAAATGTTGTTTTGTGAATACAGAGGCTTGCGAATTTTTTTTTTAAGGAAATGTTTTCCTTAAAGAGGGTTAATTAATTCCCCATGAGTGTAGAAAAAAGCTTGACTATTATTGAAAACTTATTCAATCCATCTTTTTAGTTATTGAGGAGAAAAAAAAGCAGAGGCATGGTGAAAGCCATTTGTAGACGGTATAATTTCAGTAAAGACTATTGTGGTTTATGTATGATGATGAGTACTTTGATGCATGTTGGGGAGTGACAGGAAAGGAAGAGGAAGTAGAGACCATAAAGACAGCACCACAGTTGAGAGCATACAACTACAATGTGTTCAGCAGCACATGTGCTTTGACACGGGAGAGAAGTGACAATTCTCTTATCCTTAAGCTTCCTTGAAGCTGGGGAATGATTTATTATTAAGATGCCCTATATGTTCTTTAAGGTATCTTTTAAATCTACCAAAAGCACCATCTTCTTTTTTTAAAAAAAGTAAATGGTAATAAATAATAGAACAAAATCAAATTCACAGCAGTGACGAAGAGCAGTGTGGGATGAAGGAAAAATATGTTTGACCTTCAGGGCTTTTATTGATAGAAATTATATTATAAAGCTCTCCTTCCTTAAGCAGATTCTTTCTATTAATGTGTGAGCAGTTAATTATGTTTTTTAAAAAAAATGTTAATAATTTATTTTTCACTCAGAACTTAATGAAATTTCTCAGTCCTCATAAGCCTTGACAGACTTCTGTACCTGGCTCTTGTCTAAAACTTTAGCATTGAGGGTATAAATCCCAAGTTCAATTTGTTTGATCTGTAAGGAGTCCATCAAAGACTATAAAGAAAGCTTTCCATAGGAGGCTTGGGCACACAATTGGTAGCACACCATGTTCAAGTGTATACTTTGGAAAATCCCTCCTTCATTTTAAGATGTAGGTATATTTCCTAACTTTGTAGCTACTAATGATATAATGGAAAATATATGTACATACATACACACACACACACACACACACACACGCACTTGCTAGGAAATAGTGGCATATACCTAGTACACTTATAATCTTCAGAGCCAGGAGGATCATGCATTTGAGACACTGTCTCAAGAAACATATATACAGATACTTTCTGCTTTGAATTCTTGGCAGAGTACTTAAAAACTTGTGGATCTGTGAACCGTATGGCTGCTAAGGTTGCTAAGTGTGTTTTCTATTCTAATAGATTACCTATGTCCCTGGTTTAGACACAGCTCTTGATGTTGGGAATTTTCTGACTCTGGTTTTGATGAAGTACACTTTGGCATCTGAAGATGACTGGTATATAAGAACGAAAGTAATATATTTTCCCCCATTCACAACGAAGATGGCAGATGATGTCCCTGTAACAAAATGGGCAAAATGAAGAGCAAACATATCTAAGGAAAGTTTCACATGACATATGAGTACTGAGAAATCAAGGGCCAAAAAACAGGCAACTATTTTTCATGGTTGAGTTTTGTGTAAACAATAAAGTTTTATGGAACTATGGTTAAATAAAAATGTGATATGATATAGTGGCGATATACTGGGGGGGTGGGATCCTGTTTGTATTCTTCTTGCTTCTGTTGGCATGCCTTCCTTTGGAAGCAGGTGCCTGTTATTTGGATGTCTTCAAACAGGGAAAGGTCAGAGAGAAAGAGAGGATAGAGGGGAGACAGAAAGAGGAGAGAGAAAGAAAGAGAGAGAGAGAGAGAGACAAAGAGAGAGACTTGTGATTCTGAACCTTTCTGTTTCCTTCTGCTTAAATTACACAGCATGCCTAAGTGTCATATTTCAAGACATGTGTTCTGAGTCCTGGCCTTGTTAACCAGAGAGGCCAAACAATGTTTAGAAATGTGAAACTTTCAGACCCTATTCCAATACTGTAGGAAGGGGAACGATTTAGATATCAAGACCCATCTGCAGCATTTCTTTGTAAAAGTCCCTAAAAGGCATGGCTCAGAGAACTCCTGGGCAAGTAAGCACCCAGAGATGGCCTGAAGTTTTAGAACACAAACCCTACACCTTGCCCTTTGCATTTCCTCTATCATGTTGCTCCTGGGTTGCTTATTTTGCTATAAGCTGATGATATACAAGATAAATTGTGAACTACTCATGAAAATTATCAGAACTAAGCAGAGAATCTAGAAAACCTCCAATTACAAGAAGTTGGGAGTAACTTGTAGACCCAACACTAGCTACTGGCATTTGAAGCTGGAGACAGCTTTGTGGTACTCAACCCTTAGTCTTAGTGCAGAGAAAAACCCATCCCAAGGAATAAAATAGATCTTCTAACTATGAACTTAACACACCGTCCCTGGCCTTGAGCTGGGGAAGCTGTATTGCAATGTAGCATGAGCTCTCCCACTTTGTTCTTTGTCTTGGGCAGCACAACAGAGCTGGGCTCGCATGACAATGCCAGCCCTGTCCTTGGATTTGAATATACCTTAAGAAAACATTCTTTTCCCATTATAGATGGGAAAACTATGGTTATAATTTTAGGTCACTTAATTCTCAAAACAACACTGAGATTAATTTTTCTGTCTCATTTATTACGTGAGTGAACATAAGCACCTACAGGAGAAGGAGCTTTCTCAAGGTCGTCTTCTCAGTAAGTGGAAGGACCTGGTGTCCCAGCCTTTACAATGTCTCTCAGAGTAAGAAACTGCAACTTTATAAGAGAAATTGCTAGAAGCCTAAGCAGTGGTGTGGATTCTACTTCTCCAGGTACAATTATTAGGATGTTTATTTCTACTTTCCTTCAGGTGTCTGTGTGCTATGAGAATTCCATGTCTGGAGATACATTTCTGATCCTAAGAATACTACTCAGCCCTGGATAGATATTTTATCATAATTAAATTACTCTAGTCATTTATTTTCAATAGAATGAAAATGTAGATGTAGTAGTAACACCAGTCTAAAATAAGGCAAGCTTTGTCACTTCCCCACTGGTACTTGGTTTCTGCCAAATTGCCAAAGAAATATGTAAATCATTCATAATTAGGACTTTTAATTATGCTTATTTATCAGTAAAATATATTAATGTAAAAACATATTACATAGTGAAAGAGTGAATTAAAAATCTCAATTGGTGAATGATATTGACACCTTAATATTTTGTGATAAGCTCCTATTTTCTAGTTGTATTTTTGATACAGTGAAGCCATATTTTATGTTTTGTCTAAGCCTAAATTTGAAGGACTCATAATATAACAAACAGATAAAGCATCAGAACTTTTTATAGGTAACTTTGCTTCCAATAACCCCAGTGCACTCATCTAAGATTTCTTTTTCTTTGCTGTTCCTATGGTAGCTGTGATTATTTTAGAACATATATTGGATCAGTTAAAACTATTTCTTCAAAAAGATCTAGTTTAACTCTATAGTAAGAATGAATAATACAGTTTACCTTTAAAATCATCCAGGATTACATAGGACATTTCAAAACGCTGCTCTTGCAGCTATAGATTAATATCCTGGGATTGCTTCTTTTGTGAGCCTTATGGAAATGTATCCTTGGATTCCCTCAAAGGTCAGTGACCAGAAATTCCCACTGTTTCTATGGCAACACAGCAAGATATGGTGCCTAGGAAATTTGTTGCATTTTAATTATGTTCATCCAAGCCTTTTTAACTGCTTTGTAGAGGTAAATAAATAACAGACTCATATCTTGAGAGGAGCTAGAAGATGGCCCATGTCCATAAATATAAAAGTAATGCAGGGATACAAAAAATCAAATCTAAGCAAATATAGTAGCAAATCTATGTACTTATCTTAGGAAGGATATAATATTCTTGACGTAGAAAAGTCAGTGATGTATGCTTGGGGAGGCTGGCTAGAGGAATATTGAAGATGGTCTCAAAAACAAAACCATTGAATAATGACTAACTTCTAGTCAGTGTTACTTTGAGCAAGTTTCTTTAAGCCCAGATGGGTGCCTGTCTTTATCTGCCAAAAAATGCATATGGTAATCATAGTACTTCAAACCATTACTATGCAAAAGATAAATATTAAATAGAATTCTTTAGATTATTCCTGGTTTATAGTAAATGATCAGTGAGCCAATGTTGCTATTATTAATTAGAATATGTTATATTTTAAAAACTATGCAATAATGATGTCAGATACACTCTGTTATATAATTTGTATATACATACTCTTAACATAAAATACCTAACAGATTATAGATGATGCTGGAATTGTCTTGGAGACAAGAGCCAGAAGCTATTAACTAGCTGCAGTTGGAACATTTTAATAGCTTAGCAAATAGCAGTGCTCCCTTATATAAAGTTAAATGAATATTATTAAGCTATCAGAACAATTATAAACTACTGGGAGATGAACATGTGTCTTATCCATAAACAATATATTGATGGAACACATTTATCTTTAGATTCAACTATACTCACCATGCCACTTAGCTTTTCAACCAGGTAAGAGTATAGATTGATAGAAAGAAGGGTAAATATATACATATAGGTATATACGTCTTTAGCATGCTTTAGATTAGAGTTCTGGTCATCATGGTAAAAAGTTAAATATCATGGTAAAAAGATAGCATGGTAAAATATAAAACACAGATCTAAAACTCATTGATCTGTAACTAGAGAAAAATACCTTTAAAATTCAGACAACAATGTCCATCGTATTCCTAAGTCTAATCCATTTTCCATCTTCCCCCGTATTCTTCCTATTGGGTTAAATGTTTGACCCAAAAGAAGTTAATGTTTATGTGCAGCTCCTACATTATCCAAGAAACAGCTGAGATGCCAGTAGGTGTGCTTTTAGGGAAGGCACTGCTTGTTTTCCTTTATTCCTGCTCGTCGCAGCCTGCTAAGAGAAAGTGACAGATGAGGTACATTTTGTGGCAGGAGCCTATGAACCTCCCTGAGGGGTAGTGTTGGGATTCAGTGAGTAGGACAATTTGAACTTGGCATTTCACACTCTGGACACTCACACTTTTTCACAGCCTCAGGAACTAAGAATAATAGAACATTGTTATTCAATGCTATAACTCCTAGAAAAGCTAACTCTTGAAAATAATCTTTAAATACAGAGTCTGTCTATTGTACGTGACCTCATCTAGTTCTCTGTGGAGATGGTAGGGCCGGTCTTGAGAGGCTGCCAAGTATTTGTAATTCAGCAGGACTGGCTCCTGCTGTTGAAGATGGAGTGTCATGTCAAATGATGAGAAACTGGCAAGTGTTGCTGGCAGATGTCCCAAGCCACCAGTCTTGAGAGACCTTAGCAACTTACAAAATAATTTCTCTGAGGCCATTTCCCAAGCATGGTGAACAAAATGGTAATTACAAAGTAATGCATTCCCTACAACTTTAAAGATCTTCACTAAGCTTAGCGAAGATACAAGAACTAAAGCCTGTGTTAAAGATTGCTTATAATGGGCAGCTTCTTCAGCAGAAATGTACTGGCGGATACTTGATGCAATTCTGAGGAGTCCATCAGATCAAAGCTGTGTCTCAGGAGAGCTCTCCACATACATATTGTGAAGGCTGTCTCACCACTGTCTGTGGTGACAGAAATGCCATGCTTTGCTTGCTCCCTCCAGACCTAGTTCCAAGCCATTAGAAGTATCTTTGGGCCATGGTTTTCATGACAATGCCTGAGTGAATTGGAAAGAAGTTCCCATACCCCCAGAGTAATTCTGCTTGAAATAACAACAATTTCTATTTTTCTTTTTATAGATGATAAAGTCTATTGACAGTTTTTAATTGATTTGAATTCTTGAAGCAGTTCCTCAGCTGACAAATTTCTCCATCCCACTCCTACTCCCACTCATCTCAGCTTAACACAGACCATCTGTCATCCTGCATATTTAATTATGTGGTGTATCAAGAACAGATATGTTCATATCTGATATTTAACATGTAATACATGTATAAAATTTTCAACTGCTGAATGCTAAGTTTATACACACACACACACATATATACTCAATTTGTTGCCAAATAATACTCTACTGCCATTGTAACAAACAACTATTACCAAAAACCAGACACAAAACTTTACATTGGATTGTGAAATAATGCTGAGTTTTTAAATAAAAGATTCTAAATAATAGAATAATGTAACTAAAGAATTAAGCAAATTTCTATTATTAACAAATGTCTATTTTAAGACATGACACAATCAAATGGCACCCTTCTGAACTATACTTTTCATTAGTCAAACACATCTTAATAACCAGGATATTTTCCTGAAGAATAAATTCTAGCAGTCCCCAGGCTTACTAAGAGCAAAGGATTTGAATCAACTCTACTTTCCTACCACTTTTGTCTAAAAGTTCAAACAGACAGGGTGTATTTCAGATAGTAAGTTCTGCTATATTTCCAAAAGCAGTTACCCCAGTCACAAGTGCCACCGTAGTGACAGAACTAAAAACACTACACTTTTCTATAAGAAGAGGGCCCAGAGGGATGATCTGTATATGGCATCAGGGCATGGCAACTGCACTGCAGTACAGAGGTACTGACAGTATGAATCATGCTGGAGGAAAAGCCTGTAAAGTTGACTTGTCTTTGGAGAAAAGGAAATGTCAGGGAAGAGAAGAGATATAGTAGGAAGCCACTTGTTTGTTCCCAGCTGTTCAGCCCCAGAATAATCACACAGAAACCATGTTATTTGCAATACCGTTTGGCCAATAGCTTAAGCATATTTCTGGCTAACTCATATCTTAGATTAGCCTATCTCCATTAATCTGTGTATTGACACAAGTATGTGGCTTATCAGGTAAAGTTCCGGTGTCTGTCTCCAGCAGGGCTAACTGGCTTCCCACTGACTGCACCTTCTTTCTCCCAGCATTAAGTTTAGTTTCCCTGCCTAATTCTACTCTGTGCTATCAACAGGCCAAGGTAGTTTCTTTATTCATTAACCAATAAAAGCAACACATATACAAAGGACTTCCTACATTATTTCCCCTTTTCTGATTAAATCAAAAGGAAGGTTTTAACTTTAACATAGTAAAACTACATATAACAAAACAGGTATCAAGCAAGAATTACAGTTACAACATTTATACCTACTTTATCTTTTATCATAACTAAGGAAAACTATAATTATAACTATCTATTCTTCAACTCCTTCAAAGACTCTAGAAGGATATAATATTACCAAAGTAAACAGGAAGTACATTGTAAGCAAATTCCAAAACTCTAGAATTGACAGAAATATCTCACTGCCTGGACAGTCACCTAAAGTTCTTCTGTACCATTGGCGCAACTATCTTCAGGCTATAGGCCCATAGTATATGGCAGACTTTTCTATGAAGCAGGTAATTTCAAAGACAGTTCTGCCTATATTGGATGTTTATCAGTCACTTTCTTCTGTATCCTGCAGAATGAATCAGGAACCCGAAAGGACCATCTCACCTTTAGGCAAGTTCAGCAGTCATCTCTCCATGGATCCCACATGTCCAGCTCACACAGCATAACATCAACCAGTCCAGACAAGAACAATTTCTTGCCCAAATGGCTCACCAATGCCATAAAGAGCCACTTGTATGACCATCCTCCTCTCAAAGCAATTGATGTTGCCAGGAACAGATGTGTCTCATTGTCATGAAAAGTCCTAAGTTCTTAAAACACTTTAAATGCCATGTTCCAAAGGTCTTTGAAAGATTTGAAGAATATCTATTTAACTGAAATAATATCTCTATATATCTAGGAAACCTAATTAATGTGACTACAAGCTTGAATATTACAGATGACTATCTACTAACCTGTATTTCTTAATTATATATTACTTTTTAAAATAAACTGCACAATCACAATACCTTAATCAAGAGCAGAAATATACATCAATAGACCAAGATCCATACCAATGCAAATTATTCACACACATATATATATATATATATATATATATATATATATATATATCCCTTTAAATATAAACAAACATTTATAAACAATATTTGGGAATTTGGGCATAGTTCTCTCCAAACTGCTTCCTGCTTTTTTTGGGTGAAGTAATTTTGGGGGATGTTCATAGTGATCTTTCCAGGGTTTTTGGTCCAACAAACCACATTAGTCTGGAAGGATTCCACAGATGCTCATCCTCTGTGGAAACAAAAGAAGAACCTCTCTTCCAAAGCAACAAATTTGGAAGTCAAGATACCTTTAGAACATACATGTTGGTTTAGCTTAGCAGTCTCCAGAATCAAAAAATTCAAAGAAAACATAATAATATATATAATCTAGATTCTCACTGTATATTCCATCTTTACACGACTTACTTTTATTTATTCCTTTACTTTTTCGACAAGTGTACTCTGTCCCTTTAAAGATTTTGTTTTATATTTTTAAACCATTTACTTCTTTTTATAACTCTCTATACTCTTTTTCTTCTCTCTCCCAAGCCTACATATATTCATCCAACATTGTGACCCTTTTAGAGGTCTTTTTAAAATCTGAATCTGTCTTTATTGTGTATCTGTAATTATTTTCTGAACAGAACTGCTTCTTAAAATGGTAAGCGTGCTTCTTAAAAAGCTAAATGGTGGTGTGACAAGTACTAAGACTGCTTTGCCTTTTGACTCCACCCAGTTGATCATGGTGAAAGCATGTTCACTGCCTCTGCAAGTCATGCACAGTATCTCAGTTTCATGTATACATCAGGTCTATGTTGAGACTTTAAGCAGTTTGTAAGTGCTGCTTACAAACCCCATTTAAATGCTCGGTAATGGCCAAGATCAAAAACACTGATGACAACTTATGCTGGAGAGGATGTGGGGTAAAGGGAACACTCCTACATTGCTAGTGGGAATGCAAGCTGGTATAGCCCCTTTGGATGTCAGTGTGGCAGTTTCTCAGAAAATTAGGAAACAACCTTCCTCAAGACCCAGTAATACCACTTTTGGCTATATAGCCAAAGGATGCTCAATCGTGCCACAAAGACATGTGCACACCTATGTTCATAGTAGCATTGTTTGTCATAGCCAGAAACTGGAAACAACCTAAATGCTCTTTGACCAAAGAATGGAGAAGGAAAATGTGGTACATTTACACAATGGAGTACTACACAACAGAATAAAATAACGACATCTTGAATTTTGCAGGCAAATGGATGGAGCTAGAAAAAAATATTTTGAGTGAGGTAACCCAGACATAAAAAGACAATTATCACATGTACGTACTTATAAGTGGTTTTTAAACATAAAGCAAAGAAAGCCAGCCCACAAATCACAATCCCAGAGAAGTTAAACAACAATGAGGACACTAAGAGAGACTTACATATATCTAATCTCCATGGGAAGTAGAAAAAGACAAGATCTCCAGAGCAAATTGGGAGCATGGGGACCTTTGGAGAAGGTTGACGTGGAGGGGAGAGGTAAGGAGGGGAGCAGAGAAAAATGTTGAGCTCAATAAAAATAATAAAAAATAAATAAAATAAATGCTCAGTATCCTGAAAGAGCCAGAGTTCATGTTAACAGCATGAACCAGGGAGCTAATGTTTCTAAACCACATGTTTTTTTCTTTTGCTAGTACTGCTGAATCAGGATGACCTCTCTTAAAGGAGCTGCAGCATGCTGCCAGCAAGCAGAGCCCATCCAGAAAAAATAAGTGGGTAAACTTTGTGTTTTCATGTCTACAATTTCTTTCCAAGCCCTCTCAGTTTTTATGTGGATTTAGCTAGTACACATTGGAGCTCTAATTTGTAGTAGGAGGCTGCTTGGTTGTTCCCTGCTGCTCAGCCCCAAAATAATCACACAGAAACAATATTATTTGCAGTACTGTTTGGCCAATAGCTTAAGCATATTTCTGGCTAACTCATATTTTAAATTAACCCATCTCCATTAATCTGTGTATTACCACAAAGCTGTAGCTTACGGGACAAAGTTCCGGTGTCTGTCTCTGGTTGGGCTAGATGGCTTCTCACAGACTCCACCTTCTTTCTCCCAGTATTCAGGTTAGTTTTCCCTGCCTAGTTCTACTCTGTGCTATCAACAGGCCAAGGTAGTTTCTTTATTCATTAACCAATAAAAGCAACACATATGCAAAGAACTTCCCACATCAAAGAGATATGTACAAATAGGAAATTTGCCAACAGATAGTGCATTAAGGATTAAGCAAAAAGCCACCAATGCATGCAGGTAGAGCAGTACTCTGAACATAAAAATGTGTGTCATTTACCAGAGAAGCCTGAGAACAGAAAACATCATCTCCCCAAGCAGGGGCCCAACAGTAGAATTCCAGAGCTTTCCATAATAGACAGAGGGTAAGATTCTATTGCTGAAGATATCACGTACTTGAATCATTCAACATAGATAAATCAACGTGGCACTAACTTGGAAGTTTCATTCCTTCTGGCAAGATTCCACAGTGCTGGAAGATACTATGCAGCTGCCAGAGGAGAAAAGTAATCACAAACCATACCAAACTGTGAGACTTGTAAACTATAGTAAGGACTGGCTGGCAAGACATGCTTACTGATACCATAGTAGCATTGGGTGGGTGGGTGGGTGGCGGTAGATAACAGACCACTTTAAGTTCTGTTTCACAAAATGAAATACTTTGCACCACTATCAGGTCAAGACTTACTGTTACAGAGGTCACAGGTCCTAGTGAAAAATCTACTACTATATAAATAGTATTAAATGGACTCTAATGTTTTATCATTATACCCATAGGTCAGTGGATCATTCAGCCCTCATCTCAAAGGCTTCTATTTGCAATAGACAGTGATTAACAGAGAGATTCTCAATTGGTCAAGGTGCATAGAATAGTGGACTTCAGAGTGTTAAACTCTAAGTGGGGCATATATACAGCATCCCCTCCTCCAAAGGCTCAACAATCATTATGGAAGGAGTAGAAAGAGTGCAAGAGACAGAGTCAGAGAAAGAACTGCAAAAAAGTGTCTTCTGGACACATCAGGGCGGGTGTACAAGGGAATCCCTATGTGGGTGCAGCAGCACACACACAACATGTGTGAGCCCAAGCTAGATCAAATCTCAGCATGGAGATGGGATATATGCACAAAATTTTACATCTAGCCATGGGATTATTGGAGATTGTTATCTGCTGGGAGAGAAAGAGACAGTTTTCACTAAGAGTGCAACCCTGAAAAGTTAACCACACCACAGTGGAAGGCCACACACCCAAGAATAGTTGTATAAGACCCAAAGTTGGGTAGGGGTGGTAAGGAAGGAGGATCCATCCATGAAGAGTTATAGGGGAGAATGTGATCAAATCATATGAAGTTCTCAAAGAACTTACACACACACACACACACACACACACACACACACATACACACACTCTCTCACATGCATGCACATGAACACACACACATACACACATGATATGAAGGTTTTGACAGGATTAACAATCAGCTCTCCCTAACTCAAAGCATCTTCCTATCAACTAAAGTATCTAGATGCAGGACAGGCATTTATCCAACTAAAAAGAAAGACCTTAGCATGCTCTTGATATTTTGAGAGATGAGCAAATTTTTGTTTTTAGAATAAAGATCATAATGTTTCTATGAATTTTGCTCAGAAGCAAATAATCCTACATGTCAAAGTCCAAGGCAAGGCAGACCCTTGAAAACATTTGTTTACCACATACATAGGAGTTACAAGACTCACTACGTACTTCAATCTATTTTGTTTCAGGGTTACAGTAATGTTCTGTTACATACAAATTTCTAGGAGGCAACTTCTTGGCATTGGTCACTGTGAATGTCTTCAAAAAACATTCTGGAAAAGTTCAGGTTTCTAGGTGGAGTATTAACTACCTAATTAATTTTCATCTTGGCAGTTGTATTTATTTTCTTGGTTCAAAGAGAAGCTACAGTAGGATTATTCCGGTGAGATATCCTAAGAGCAGCCAAGTTGTAACAGCTTTATGGAGCCTGCCTTGGCAAAGCATGCAGTTTGGTGGAGTCTACAGTGATAAAGAATATAGGAAGAGTTTAAAGATTCAGGATGTAACACAGATAGAATAAAATCCAGTCTCCATAGTCTCTAGTATCAGGTTCTAGTAAATAATTTGTTCTGATAACACACCCTCCTTTTTGAGGCTAATCCTACATTTTACTTCAACTCAGCCCTGCCTACTAGCACAATGTCCTACATCAACAAAATCACAAAGCTGTGGACTGACTCAGAATTAGATTCATGTAACATATTAATTACTCAATGTTTTCATTGCAATACACAACATTTAACAATTCACCATTTTGAATTTAAACAAACTATCAAGGATCAATATTTTATTTTTACAAAAGCTGTTAGTGAATTCCATGTTACAGAATGACAACTTCCCAGTATGTAACTCTAAGAGAAACACACAACACGCTTCTCTAATGTTGGGATTCATTGAATCTTACCCCTTTGAGACACTGTGTTTATCTTTACTCCCAGATCTTCCTTTTGTCATGAAACACAAAATGGCAAATTTTAGGTAATGAGGATTGATAGTGTAATACAAAGGCTCACATGAACGTGTGGGAAAATAAACACCAAATTCATCCTGAAACCTTAAGCAATAATAACAAAACGTAACACCAGCCTAAGAACCAACCATACATCTGCAAAAATATGATATCATTAAGTTCCTGGACATATTTTTGGATTCCTCCTATCAGTTTCTGTAGCATCTCACTCAGGCTAAATACCTACATGAAATATAAATCAAGTCATTGAACATTACTTTTACATGTAAAATTTTTCATGCTAGATATATTAAGGTAGAGATAGAAGCTGTTTGTATACTCTCTGAATGTCAAAATGCATCATTAAGGCCTGTTATATTATTCAAGCATGCGACTAATATCACCTAAGTATAGAAGAGATAACCTTTCAAATGCCTCCCGTTGAGCACAATGGCATTTGCTTTAGAAATGCTGTTTCTCTGTTCTTTAAGCCATGCCCAAATTGTCTTGATCCTTTAAATGCAGACTCTAGGTTAATGAAAAAAAAAAAAAAAACAGAAGAAGAAGAAGCAGTGCTAATATAGGAAAAGCATCAGTCAGCTTAGGACACCATCAGCTTGAAGAAGACAGTGCTTTTTTGGATTATGTTTGACATTTTACATATATTTTGGGAAGGTCTTACTGATCTAAAATTTTAGCAGATGGAAAAGCAGCAGGTGTAAATTAAGAAACTGCACAAGATACAAGACTACAAATTGGGCCAGCCACATAAGGGATTCTTTCCTTGAGATTAGCAGTGGACTTACTTTTGAAAAGATACAGAGGGGTGTGTGTGTGTGTGTGTGTGTGTGTGTGTGTGTGTGTGTGTGTGTGTGTGTGTGTGTGTTGTGTGCAAGATGTATTAAATAAAAATTAAAATAAAATGGTGAGAACAATTTTCTGTAGGGCATGTCATAGGTCTGGATATTGGAGCAGGGCTCTCCACAGACTCCACAGTCCTAAGAGACACTAAAGTAAAAGGAAATAGAACCTTGGTTACTGTGTACACTGTATACAGTTGTGATGCTTGAGAACAACAGACCATATAACTGCAGTGTTCCCGTAGGACTAAAGGATGTTTGAGCTGTTCTTGCTCTATGCAATGATGGAATTTTCATCATGAAGTGTCACAGAGTCCACATTCACGATAATGATACTGGATGCAAACCTACCATGCTGTCAGTTATGAAAAAAAAAACAGCACAAAATTATATACCAAATACCTAATAATGACAATGAATAATAGTTTTTCTTGTTCATGCATTTATTAGTCATTTTGTATTGCAATTAATCATTATAGAATTAATTACTACTTAGCAAAAAAGTTTCCATAGAAACAGTCTTGCACCTGTTCACCATGCCTCTTGATCATAAGACACTGTGCCTAGTCACTGACCAATACTTTAAGGTTTCACATCATGGGTACACTGATTGCCCAGGATGCATCCCTCTGAGCATCCACCAAGCATGGCTACAGTCACCAAACTTTTGTATCAAGACTTTCCTTTCCAAAGACAATGTCTTACTTATTTTAGGTAGTTTGACACAGTGTTTTGAAATCAATAATAATTATTCTTTAGTGATGCAGTCTTGTTTTTTAGAAGATTTTTTCATATAATATATTATGATCACAGTTTTTCTCCCTCATCTCTTCCCAGATCCCCCCTACCACCTTGCCCATCCAACTCCATGCCTCCTTTCTCTCTCCCTTTAGAAAGCAAAGAGTTAAATAAAAAAAAAAGACAGACAGACAAGAAAGAAAGAAAAAAAGAAAGAAAAGAAAGTAGGATGAGACGGAAAGAGGGAGGATCAAAGGGAGGGAAAAAGAAGGAAGGAAGGAAGGAAGGAAGGAAGGAAGGAAGGAAGGAAGGAAGGAAGGAAGGAAGGAAGGGAAACATATAAGTCAGGCAAAATACCATTAAGGTAAAAAATAACCAAGCAAAGCAATATGAGATTGAAATTCTCCAAAAAGCCAGAGTTCACTTTGTGTCCTCACACACGGCTGGACTTGCAGTCCCATCAAATACCCAGGCTGGCCTCAAACTCATGGCTCCAAGCAACTCTCTTCTCCATTTCTCAAGCACTGAGACTATGGCAAGCACTACCATGTCCTGCCATTTTGAAGTTATTACAAAAGGAAACATGCTTTCCATTTTCCCAATATGAACACCTTGGTCCTGTTTGTCCTCTTGACGTTTAGTTTTGTTCTGACATGCTACTTATGTGAACCTAGAAAATATCTTAACCTCCGAACATTAGATGTAAGTTGAGAATTTGGGCATTTTATACATTCTTAGTGATGATATAAGATCTACTATACCTAAAGAACTGTTAGTAAAATCTAGAGTTTTGTCTTCTCACCTTCAGTTGTGTAAGAAAAAATCCATAAAAGGTAAAAAGGTCCAATTTTAAGAGCAAGATGCCATCAAACTAAAATATTGTCTAAACAGATATATTTATAAGTTTACATTATAGTGATTCTTTCTAGTGCTCTATGAAGATTATTTTAAAAATAGGTAAATAAGACATCAAAGAATAAGAGATTTAAACAAAAAATGCAAAGATCTTTGAAACAAAGTGTTAAGCAGTATTATTAGTGCAGAAATATTTTCCTTTACTTCATCTTAGATAGAATTTGGTAATTTCCATGTCTTTTGATTCAGAATAACTTCATGAACATAGGTTGCAAAGAAGCATGTAGTATCATTTTATAGCATCATAACTCACATAGAGGAAAATAACATAAACACTAAGCTCCTTGCTACTTGTATGTCTGTGATGAATCTATTGATGAATTCAGTATTGAAGCTTTGGAAATGGGTAATAACAGAATGCAAACTCTAATACAATGGTTCTCAACCTGTGGGTCTCGACCCCTTTGGGTGTCAGATATCCTGCATATCAAATATTTACATTATGATTCATAACAGTACCAAAATTACAGTTATGAAGTAAAGACAGAATAATCTCCTGAGTAGGGAGCACAACAACATGAGGAACAGTGCTAAACACATTAGGAAAGCTGAGAACCACTGCTCTAATATTTCAGAAGTTTATGTTATGAAATACATTTAAGAGTTTCTATTCATTTTACAAATATTGACTTTATTGTTAATTATGTTTATGTGCGTGACTATGCTCACCGGTGTAGTGCCCACAGAGCTTATAGGAGGATGCTGGATCCCCTGGAGCTAGGTTATAGGCAATTTTGATTCTTCAAAAATCACGGCTGGTAACTGAGCTTCGGTCCTCTGTAAGAGCAGTGGGCACTCTTTACATCAGAGGTCTTGCTGCAGCCCAGGAGTTTGTCTTATTTCTATCATGTTTCTTCACACTTTTGGGTGCGATAGAGGAATTGCAACACTGTTTTCTTTATATATTCTCTTTCCAGCTCACTCAAAAGGGCCACATAAGAGTGAAAAGCCGCTACTTAAACAATAAAACTTCAAAATTTAAATTAATTTAAATTAACAAATGTAATTAAATTTAAATTATCCACAATTAAGTGGAGAATACTAGAAATAAATATTAATTTTTAAGAGAGTTGAAAAGTTCAGGTTTCCTCATTATAGTGTCCAAAGGTAGATTGAAGTATCATACTTAAATAATATGCAAATTGTGCATTTTATATAAAATTTAATGTCCATATGTCTATGCAACTTTTTATGGCTAGACACTTTTCTATTTTCATCCACTTCTAAAATGGACATGACCCAGAAAAGGTTAGGAAGCCGGAGAGGCACAATAATGTGTAATTACTAAACTTGCCTCACGAATCAAAGACAAAAAAAACCCATTTTTTATAATTTTATAGTATATATTCTCTCAAGTACTGGTTTTCAGAAAGTTATTCAAATATTTAAAAAATTAAAAGGTAAATTAAATACTTAAACTGAAACATTGTTGGAGTTGTTAACAGTTCTTAATGTAATATTTTTATTAGTTCTTTGAGAATTTCATGCAGTGTATTTTGAGATTATTAATTCTATATTCCTTCCCCTAACTTCTCCCATAGGCTCATTCACCTCCCAACTCTTCTCAACTTCATCTTCCCTTAAATACAGTAAAACATAGTTGAATATTCCCCATGTTCTCTGTTCTTATTTTAAATAACTGTGTCCAATTTGTTTTGCCCATACACTTACAATGTGGGGCCATTCCCTGGAGAATAGTTTACGTACCAGACCTAAACCCTTAAAGAAAACTGCCTCCCCCTGAAAAGCCATCAACTGCCCACAGTGTCTCAGTTAGGAGCGGGAGCTCATGAACTCCTTCCAACTCCATGTTACCTTCACTGCCTTGATATTGTGCAGGTCTTATTCAGGAACCCACAGATGCTGTGAGTTCATGAGTGTATCATGCTCTTGTGTGCAAGAGATACTGTTTCACTTTGGTCCTTCCTGGCCTCTGATTCTTTTCTTAGATTTCCTCCCTGCTTCCTTCTCCAATGGTCTCTGAGCCTTAAGGAAGGGGGGACAAGATGTACCTTTGGTGGCTGAGCACTCAACAGCTACTCTGCACTTCAATCCCTTTTTAGTTTCTGCATTAGCCATCTTCCAATACACAAAGAAACCTCTGATTAAGTCTGAGATCTGCACTAGTTTATGGGTTTTTAAATATGAATTTAGAGGCAGTTTAATACCATGTCCATCTTAATAGAATAATAATTGGAAGTTCTCCCCGGTGACCTTGAACTCCCTTGGGTCAGACTTACAGTACCAGGATATAGTATTTTCTTTTCTGGTTGAGGCCTTAAATACAGTTAAAAGCAGGTGAATATTCCCCATAACTTTTGTGCTACTACTGCATCCATGAGCATATCTTGCATTGCTGATCAGTATTATAGCTCACAGGGTTCAGAACTAGGGAAGACTGTTGGTGACTTACATAGCATTTTATAGTACTGTGGCTGCTTGACAGCAAGGATGAAGCTTTCTGGTCAGTACTAACTTGATATCACCATGTCCTGACCAGCAGTCAACATTTTAATGAACGTGTTCTTTCCAAAGCGTGATGCATGTGTAACTGATTCCACACTATGTGCCAGGACACACATGTATAAGAGTTGGTCTTCAGTTTCAACCTTGTTTGAGACAGTGTCATGTTTGTTGTTCATTTCATGGCCCAGAGTGGCAGGCTTCTAGAGAATTGCTGGTTTCTGGTAACCCCTCACCATAGAGACAATGGAGTGACAGATGTATGCTTCTGCACCTGACTTCTGCATGGATTCTATGGACCCAAACTTAGATTCTTATACTTGCACAACAAACCCTTAATCCAGTGGGTCATCCTCTGAGCCCTCAGATCTAGCAAGCTTTAATTGGTTTATTATCAAAGTGTGTCATTGTGGTTTTGGTACTGTGCATTTTAAAATAAGAATAGCCATGCTTTTGCAAATGATAAGCGGATCTATAGGTCCACAGAACATGCTTTACATTTCTTTTATTTACCAGGGTCAGGTTGCCCTGGCCGTGTTGTTCTTTTCATATCTCTTCCTCACTGGCCAACAGGTATACTGAAGAAAAAAAAAGGGGGGGGCAGAATAAGAACAGGCAGGGAAGGAAAGACAATGTTGTACCTTCACACTCTGGCAATTACAGAGGCACGGCTAAAGTTGTGTGAATTTGGGGAAATCAAGAGCTTTATTTTCACTTAAGCATTATCAGGATTTGAAGTCTCCTCTAGTGAGAACCAGTGTACAACACACAGAGAGATGGCTGATTAGCAGGTCAAGCACTCAGCTGTCACACATCTTCAGACTTCCTGTGCAATATCTTCCAGAGCTACGAGTGGGACTGACATTCCTAATGTTTTATTTCTGCTAAAGTCATAGATAAAACTACAGAAAGAGAAAAAGATTCAAGCTGCCCTTTTCCCTCCTGTCCACTGTTCATCCCAGTCCAGGACTCCATTTATGTTGGCAATGCGGTGTTCTTCAAGTTGCTCCATCCCAGCTAGTGGTGATTTAGGTACCTTCTTCTTCCTCTTGTCATCAGCTTGATTTTTCCACTGTCTGCATTTCATTAACCTCTCAGAGGAACACATTTTGATCCAATAAATATTCATGGACCACCTATGAATTTGCAAAGACCAGTTTCAGAATCTAAGTAGCTAATGGAAAGCAAAGGATAAAGATAGCTGCATGTTTTGAAGACAAGATGCAGTTTCTTTTAAAATGTTTCTCCACTTTCCTTTCAGAGTAAATAAAATATGCCATCACCAATTTATGTATTCACTCATAAAATGCTATTTTGGCATTAGCTGGTGGATTCGATGAAAGCTGGTGTTACTTCTTATTTTTAAGATGACAAGAGATTGTACATTTAAAAAATAACTATAAATTATGACAGTTTATCGACTGTATGGCTACAAAACTTCTATCAATGTGTGACTATTTCAAATATTGATAAGACCTTCACTGTACTGTGCCCTTCCACAGTTGTCTTCCATATTTTCGTTATTACCTAGAACATAGGATTATCAAAGTTTAGTAGGTGTACTGAGCAGTAGAAATGATTGATAAAGTCTAGTGATATTATAGTGGGTATATTCATAACAATATTATTTTGTGAACTAGAATGCATGAAGTTTTAGTATGAATATTGCTGAATTATTCTTTAATTATGATTAATACAAGTATTTTGATGAGAAAAAATTTCATGAGAAAAATTTCTCTCTCTCTTTCTGCTGTGCTACAGATTAAATTTGGATTATTCTATCTTTATTAAAAATCTAGAGATATGGAAACAACATCAATGTTAAACACAATATATGTATGATAAAGATAGGCTCTAGACATTAGTTAAGATTCTTATTTTTGCAAGTAACAAACACCATCTGGGTCTAACTTAAATAAATCTGCTTTTTAGGAAGATGCAAGTGAATGTCACAGAAGAAAAGGGAGACCTCAGCAGGGCCCGACCAGGCTTCAGAAATCCCCCAGGTCTGTGGACTGTTATGGTGAGACCCAACTGCCAGAAGCACCAACTTCAGTGTCTTTCGGGTCCACTTTCCAAATCTTTGTGGTGGTCTTACCATCAGAGCTAAATGAGGCATCCAGATCGGATACAAACAACCCAGTAAAGCTGTGAATGGTGGAGCCCCATCTCTGGGTATGAGGTGCAGCTCCGAGTTTGAGAGAATTGTTAGAGATACTAGCAGGAACCAAGACCTACTTCTACAACATGTACAAAGAGTGTGACGTTTATCAAATTAAAATGTAATGACTATCAAAATAGATAAATATACACTTAAGATAATAATTTTTCATCAGTTTAGAGACAGATTATCTCTGTTTTTAGTAACACAAATAACAGACACATTCAGTTTTCCCTTCTAATGCAGATACAAGCATCCAAACTCTTTCAGTTACTTGGGAAAGTGAATATTGAATTCTAAAAATTGTCTTGGTCAGCCCTATTGTTCACTTTTTTCCTCTTGAGACATTTGTTGAATCTTGGATGCATCAACTGTACTGAATTTTCTAAGACCTTGAAAGCTTCACTGAATAGCAATTTTATAAAAGAATGGAGTATCTTTTCTGTGTAATGGTATAATTGTCAAAAATATCTGGGCTCAATCCTGTTGTACATATAAGCTAAGGCTTGTTTCTCAGCCATCTGAGCTTTGGAGTTTTCACTGCCCTTAAAGAAATGAATTTTACTCTACTACCAACTACCCTTGATGAAATTTATAATGCCATTCCTTTAACTCCTTCACTAGAGAAGCTGTTGATTGCATGTCAGCCTTATTCACATCATCATCCAGAATTTACCAAGAACTATAGTGACTCTTCAAGTGATACACAAATGAGCGAACAACTACAAAGCCCACTGACTTTGCTGAATAATTACATATCTGCCCTTCATTTTTAAAGGAAAAACCCTCATAGTTTCTCTTCCGTCCATCATGGAGCAGCATCATGAAGGAACTGGGTGACTTTTGAGGGATACAGTTCACTAGGAAAAGAACAGTCTTTAATGGCTGTTATAAAAGGCCACTCTGGTCAAAAATAGCAGTATTTTCTTTCTCTCGTCTTATAATAACCAAGCAGTTAACTCATTTAATGAATTCCTATTGTTGGTTCATGTGATTGATGGATGGAGAGCAGGAAATTGCATGCTGAAGGGACAGGCTTTCATTGTCTGTGGAGCTAACTGCTGAGCTGGAGCAATATCAAGGGGCTTGAGCAACAGCAGAAATGACAAAAATAGAATGGTATTCTTTGTGTATTCACTTGAGTTTTTCAATGCAGGGCCAATACCAGCAGAGCAGGAAAAGGAAGCAAGCATGGATGTCTGTGAAGAGAGGAGGCTTTCTTCTTGGCACACTGGTGAATGGCATATGTGCAAACACCACGGTTGAATCACAAACTACACCTTTTTTGTCCTTTCTTTCTTTGGGGAAGAAGGAAATTCTTGGAACTCTTAAACCTCTACTGAAGTATACATGCAAGGTTCAATGGCATCCCCTCTACAAAAGCGTGCTATGTTGCCTTCACTAGAATTGCATAGGGAAGGAAAAGCAGGGTTTTTTGTGAGTTTAGATAAGGGAAAACTCTTGAATGAATCTCATTATGTTCCACCGATTAAGGAAGTGTGGACAGTATACTTTGCAAATCATAATCAATTCAATTGCATGTGTTTTGTGCAAATGTGAAGATGGTATCTATATACTTAACAACATTAACTCACCAATATTGGTCTAGTTCATTTTTACAATGTACCCAGGGCTCTAACTGGAGTTTATTTTATTACATGTGCAGAAACACATGCCAAGAATCTCACTGTTCACTTCCAAGGAACTTGAACAAAAGAAGTATAGTCAGATTAGACTGAAGTTGCCAATCTTAAATATAAGATAACCATTACTATAGCTGTAATTTATTTCTTTTTAAAAAATTTCTTTATTGATTCTTTGGTAGTTTCACATCATTAAACCCAATTCTGTTCACCTCCAGATTCTCCCATATCTCCCCTCATCCCTGCCATGCCCCTCCACGTTAGGAAACAAATCAAAATAAGCAAGGAAGCAAACAAAAGCAAAAACAAAACAAAAAACCAAAACCACAACAAAACAAAAACCACCACAACAGAAAAATCTCTTTGCTTCCCTTTTCTTGCTTCTCCAATATCTCTTCATTCATCCTGGTGGCAATGGTAGCCAGTCCCTTCACCCAGAGCCAGTATGTAAACCAGAACCAAATTGCTGCCAAGGACCATGTCTGTGTCCATTGTCCAGTTACATCTGGAGTCTGTGTGGATTCTGTGGCCTGTGTCATCTCAGGAGATTTTATGAACCATGCGAGATGAAATTAGAGTGCCATGTTGAGCCAGACATGTCCTTCAATGGCCCTGGGAAAACTGGCCTTGACTCTCACAGGACACTACAGCAAGAGAGTTGACCCCTGCACACTGGAGAGATGGCCCCTACCCTTCACCACAGGCCAGGGTAAGCAATTCTGAGGGTATACATGTAGGAGAGCTGACTCCCACCCCTTGTCCATGGTAGGTGCCTCAAGGGCCTGGATTGATCACATTTGCTACTATCCAGGCCCACATCCTGATCTCTGGTTGATCCACCCTAGCATCTGCCCCATCTAGGACTTCCTGAAGCTGGAGAAGGGACTGGTCCTGTGAAAAGATACCCAGAATATCTCCAAGACTTGTGAAAGCCACAGGCTATCCCAGGGAAGTTTTGGTGAGAATTCAGTGATAATGGTGTACCAAAACCCAGAGGCCTTGAACCAGACCAATGATTTATTGCAATAAACATTTGCCAGTAAAACTGATAGGACAAAGAGATATACTATGTGGTACACTGAGATCTATTTCTTATAGTAAATTAGATTCATTCAATAAGATAAAGTTCAATGTAGGTAGGTTAAAGTAGTTCCACTTACTTGTCATCATGAAATTAGAAAGCTTTTCCATAGGGAAAATAAAAACAGTAAAGAGGCAGAGGCAGCCTATAGAATGGGAGAAAATTTTTGCTAGCTATACATTGGATATAGCATTAGTATCTAGAATGTACAAAGAACTGAAAGAAAAAATGTACAAGAAGTAATCAGGACGCCTAATCAATAAATGAGTCAATAAAGTAAGCAAAAGTTCTCAAATTATGAAACGCAAATGACCAACATGTATGAAGAACACAAATGACCAACATGTGAAAAGATGTTCAGTCTTACTAGAAGTCATCAATGAAATTCAAATTAAAACTAGATTGTGGGAAATATTATCCCAGTCAGAATGACAGTGACTTAGACGAATAACGAATGTAGGTAACATACGGACAAAAGAGTTCCTCCATGCAAGGATGGTGGAAATGTGAAATAGACTAGCCACTATGAAAATCACTGTGGAGGTCCCTCACAAAGCTAATTTCGGATCTACCATACAACTTATCTATACCTCTCATGGGTATTGGCTCAAAGCGAGGAGGCCATCCCCAGACTTGACAAGTTCAGCAGAGGACGTAAGGAGTAGGTGAGGGACAGAATGAGCCAGGAATGATGGTTGGGACTAGCAGCTAGAGTAGGCAGGGATACATTCATGTTGTTCCAAATTATAGATCATATCAATTTTTGGTTTGAGAAATGTGGTTCATTTCTTCTAGCTCATCTTTTAGTCATCTCTCATAAACTATGACAAAACAGAGTTACCATTTCCAGTCAATTTCCCTCAAGTTTTGATATCATTACTAAACAGACTTATCATTTTTACTCCTTAAACTTCTAATCCAATTTTTAAGAATCTAGAGACATATGACAGCCTGTTCTCAGGCTAGTAGCCTTTGTAGTTACAAGGGCGCTAGACCAAAATGAAATCTTCAAGCCCACCTAGGCATATTTCCATGTGCCAAGCAGTGTATTATTAACTTTTAATGGACAGAGTGCCCTGGAAAAATCGTCAGGCCAAAGTTATTGCAGCTATTATTCAAATTCTGGCATAATGCAACATTTGTATTTTATATCATTATAGAATTTGTTTACATGTCTAATTCTGGCATTCTATTGTTCCTTGGTCCTATGACACCCTGTGGCTCTCTAACGGAATCCCTAAAAGTCCAACTTCTAGGGATCCCTTCAGGGTTCATTTAAAGACACCACAATAAGTGAAAGAAGGGTTAGCAATCAGAGGGTTAAGAAGTTTACTCGCATCAGAATTTATCTGTTCATGTTTATTTATTATTCTTCTTTCAGTCTTATTCTCTATTCTCAATTGTTCTCCTTGTTCTCCCTTTTTCTACACATTACAAATGTTCCCAGTCATTGACACCCTTAAAACCACCAGTTCCCCAGTCCTAGCAGGTTCCAGGACTGGAATTTTTTGCCCCATAAAAACCAGATAAGAGTTTTCACACACACACACACACACACACACACACACACACACAGATCCATAACTGTCAGCTCAAAGGTGGGAGTGGCCAGTGCACATCTGATGAACTCTGGAGAAAGTTAGCTAATAAAGGAGTTAAATCATTAGGGAATTCTAGAGGAGAGGAAGTTAGTGTGCTACGCTACATTTCTAGGTGCTTAGTAAATAGTTAAGAGGATTATTTTCAGTAAAGTTATGAATAGGGCTTGAGAGTAAATAGAAGTAAATTTCCTGAACTAAAATCACCAGTAAACTGAGGTGCAGATGAGCATAAGGAGTTAATCTTTGAAGTGAGGTAAAACCAGAGCAGCAGCTTGGGCAAGTAGCCATTCTCTCTTTGAATATCTGCAACTATCTTAAATGCAGTGGTCTTGCCTGGACACTAAACACTGACAAAATGCCTGCTGATAAAGATAATTGCAGTAAGGCAGATCTCTGAATTTACCTACGAGAAAGGAATGAAGCCCTGGCACTGGGAAACTGTTTACGCACACAACCCAAAGGCATAGGAAACAGTTGTAAACTATGGGAATTAATTCCCAAATATGTAACAGAAGGTGAGTCAACTACAGTGAAAATCTACAGCAAAAGACAGCCACTTTATTCACAAAGCAACACCACCAAAAAGCCTTGCCTTTTGGTTTAACCTTTACCAGTTCCCCTGGCTCTGATAAGTCACTTGTGAAAAGATATCTGAGCAGTTTCTGTAAAATGTTGCGGCTTCCCGCAGCTCTGCATAAGACACATTTTCTAAGAAAAGAAGGTTCTGATATCTCATTCTTTTATTATCTTTCTACCTCATTGTTTTTGTTCATCAATGTAAGTCTCTGTGTAGGGTGGAGGTGACTTCAGTTAATCTAACTTTGTTGCTGTATATGGCATGTAATTGCCTGAAAATATAGTGAGAAGAGAGTTGCAATTGTGGCCAACTCCCCTCGCCCACCAAATCTTGTTGACCTTTTGGAGTTTACTTCGTTTTGAATATCTTGTTCCTGTACAGGAACTGATGTTTCAAGGATAGTTCATAGCCTCAAAAAGCAACCTCTGGCTTCTTTATATGTATCACAACCTCCAAGGCATAAGGAAGACCTTCAAGTATAGAAGGATATCTCCCTAAAAAAGGGAGGGGTAGTATGTTCAGGACTTTCCTGGGAAGCTTAGAAAAAATGCTCTTGGGAGTAGGAATTAAGGAGTCATATGAAATTTTCCATCAATCCAATTTCCCCAAATTCCACAAATATTAAAAGTCACCCAAATATGCGAGAGGTGGAGATGAAAACCAAAAGTGGCATGGCGGCCACCACGTGGCTCAGGTTTGCTGGATTCTTGCCAAGCAGCTATGCTGGCTTTATGACTTCTGCTGTTCCCATCAGATACAGCTGTGCTCCAAATCAATGTACCACAGAGACACTTACTCATTAATGTTTTCTGAATCATTGTTCATAATAGCCTGTTATACAACCCAACCAGATGTCCAACAACATATATATATATATATATATATATATATATATATATATGCGCACAACAGTCTTTTTTTGTTTTTGGTTTTTGGTTTTTTTTTTTCGAGATAGGGTTTCTCTGTGTAACAGCCCTAGGTGTCCTGGAACTAGCCCTGTAAACCAGGCTGGACTCAAACTCACAAAGATCTGCTTGCCTCTGCCTCCCAAGTGCTGGGTTAAGGGTGTGCACCACCACCACCTGGATGCGCAATGATTTCTGAGCCATAAAGAAGAATGAAGTGACGTCATTTGACCGGAGATGGATGTAACTGGAATGAAGTGACGTCACTTGACGGGAGACGGATGTAACTGAAGACATCCTTTTTAGGTGGCTTAAGATGGATTCAGAAAAACAAATATATATTTTCTCTCATTTGTGGTTCCTAAATTTAAATTTGTATTTAAATTCATGTTTGTGTTTACAACATGAAAATAGAAATGAGTGTGTCTTGGGGAGCCTAGGAAACTAACAGGAAGAGTCTGGGGGAGACACTGGAGGTGGACACTGGAGAGCACCTTCACAATTCAATGCATACTTTAATGAAAAAATTTGATATAGAGCACAGTAATATGTGCAAGGATATACGCAGTGAAATTTAAAAGTTAATTATTTTAAAGAGAAAAAATAAAATTAGCCTAATTCTATCTGAGTTATATTAATAAGCAACACATTCTTGGACTTGACAAAAATTGTCACAGAGTGCATAAAAGAGTTCTGAAATTTACATATTCAATAAACAGGGTAACTGCATTGCACCAAGCACTGAACTGAGGACTTGAGAGTCATTTCGAATATGAGAGTCATTTCGAATATTGCCTAGCAAAGAAGAAGGAAGATGGGATGGAGTTTGTTAGGAGTGTTGCCTGTTACGCTTGTTCCACAGGAATGGAAGGACACACCAGAAAATGAAACTCACATGCTGTATAACACACCCATTTGAGATGTTCAGAGGAGTGCTAACTAGAAAGACATGAAGTAAGGAAGATAAGAAAGACAGCAAGGGTAAGTGATCCCAGATCAAAAGGGAAATGTCAAAGTCTGAGTAGTCTTGTTGGCCAGTGTCAGAAACTCTCACTTTTACAGCTGTGGATGTGGGGATAATCAGGACCATGAGCTGAGCATCACAGAAGGCTAAAGTCTCAACTGGAATGTACAAGGCTCACATTGGAAAACAGTGAGACTCAGATATGTGGGATGGTGCATAGAGCAGCAAATTCCCAACCCCGGGTTCTTTTGACACTCTTGGATCTATAACTTCCCTACTCCTCCAGCCAGAGGTTTTCTCTGCTTGAAAACAAGGTAGCAATCTCTATCTTGAATAACCATTTTAGAGTCCAACTTCATCTCACTCCTGACTGCCAGAGCAATAAATAGCGTTAAGATGGCAACATTAGCTGACCAATGAGGTGCTGGGACCCAGAGAAAAGAGCCGTTTACATCCATGAGTAGCTTTGTAATCTTCCCAAATACTAGCAAGATCCAGAAAACAATAAATAGGGTTAGATGGTTTATTTAGGTGCTAAACTGAGAGGTTGGGGTATGTGTGAATGGAACAGATGTCTAGATAATGAAGGATCTTTTGATTCAGTGGTATTGCCATGCAGCATCTTAAAATTTGGTAAGGACTCAGGTAGATTTTGCAGCTATGATGGCTGAATGGAAATTAGAAATTAAATAAAAAACAGAATAAAAATAAAATCACAGAGCAAATAAGAGAAAACAGGAATACTAGAATGGTCATTAATATAAGATTGGAAAATCCAGCAACTGACCCTGTTAATGGGTAGAGGTAGAGAACGCTTGTTTTGACAAAATAGTATATGATGTTCTTGCAAGAGCAGCACAATGTCATTGGGAATATAGAGGATGAAATTTCCTCCATGTGTGAGAAAAATCAGCAGACTATCCTGTTAGGAAACAGAGCTCAATAATATAACTGAGAATGGCAGAATCTCAAGATATCAACACCAACTATTGCCACTAACTGTCAAAAGCAAACTGATTACAATGAATGAAACAAACAAGACTGGTAGGGCAATCATGGAACAGGACACCATGAAAACAGCTTAAGAAAACCTGTCTTCACTGCAGATAGAAAGTTTGGTATGCCAGAAGAAGATCACTTCACTCGGGTAATCAAAATTAAGCAAGGAAGGAGGCTGAATGCTACTAGGACCAATAAAGTACTTCAAAGGTATGCCAGTTTTGTTTTCTGAAAGATGGCTAAAAGGAAACTAGACTCACAGTTAGAATACTGCATGTCCTCGTAAATGGGCAAATTTATATGCAAGTGATTCACAAATGTATGAAAGATTCACATAGTAATTCTATAAGGGGATGTAACCTTTTCTTCATAGGAATCATATGCTAGAATGATGAGAATAAAAAGATTTCAAGGACTATTTGATAACTAGGTCTAAGTTGACATTGAAGCCAAGGATAAAGAGAAACTAGTCAAAGCAATATTGTTTGTTCTAACATCATCAGTTGACTAATTCCAATAATCTCTTAGTGGAAATTTCTCTGGCCTTGGGACTGAACATGCAATTAGTATAGATGTATTCAGTTGTTGAAACTTCCATGTGTATTAATTGGTCTTTATTGATAGAGAGACGAATACTTTTACTCATGTACTTTCTCCTTTTAATTCAATCTAAGGCACTTCCCCCAAAACACAATATCAACCGCAGTTACAGTGAATTTTCTAAACAGAATTTAGATATTCCCTCAGGTATACTCAGAGGCACCAGAGGCTTGTCTAGGGAATTCTGAGCTTGTCAGGTTGGCAACATTGACCATTGCAGGATCTATAGCAGATTATCAGCTTGCGACAAGTCCAAACTGCTAAGAAACCAGTCCTATTGCCTGGACCACAATGCTATCGAATTTTTTTTTAATTTATGTATGACCTAGGTTTTTCTGTGCAAAGGATGGCTGAATAACAACTGGAAAAATAAAGCTCCCAGTGGGGCCATTTCTGTGTAATCCAAAATAGTAAAGGGAAACTGGTTTTCATTCCCTCCCTGGAGGATGATTTGTGTACACTGTAAAACAGAAGTCCATCTCTAAAAGGAGGAAGGACTAGCATTCCAGGGATCCTGTTGGGCTACACCTGAGTTATAAATTCAGGTGTTGGTTAGCAGCAGAGCTTGCCTATGGTGTAGGCAGTACCAACAAAGATATGTGGGTGGATAGATGGAAGGATGGATCACAGATAGACACAGGGCCTAATACACTACGTTGCAGGAAAAGGGACATTTCATATTTTTCACAATTTCAAGTCTAAAATGTGTGACCCATCATTTATGGTGGTGTAATAGGAAGCATCTGGTTTGTTTCCCAGCTGCCCAGACTCCCAAAATAATTGCACAGAAACTGTATTATTTATTTATTGTTTGATTGACTGATTTTTTGCTGATTTTTATTGAGCTCTACATTTTTCTCTGCAAAATAAAATACTGGGAAATTGAATCCAAGAACATATCAGAAGCATCATCCACCATGTTCAATTTGGCTTCATCCCAGAGATGTAAGGATGGTTCAACATACAAAAATCTGTCAACATAACCCATCATATAAACAAACTGAAAAATAAAAACTGCATGATCATCTCATTAGATGCCTAAAAAGCTTTCGACGAAATACAGCATCCCTTCATGATAAAGTTCTTGGAGAGAACAGGGATACAAGGAATATACCTAAACATAATAAAGGCAATATACAGCAAGCCAACAGCCAACATTAAACTAAATGTAGAGAAACTCCCAGGGATCCCACTGAAATCAGGAACAAGACAAGGTTGTCCACACTCTCCATATCTATTCAATATAGTTCTTGAGGTAGTAGCTAGAGCAATAAGAAACCAAAAGGAGATCAAGAGGAAACAAATGGGAAAAGAAGAAGTCAAACGCTCACTATGTGCTGAAGATATGATAGTTTGCATAAGTGACCCCAAAAATTCTACCAAGGAACTTCTACAACTCATAAACACTTTCAGTAATGTAGCAGAATACAAGATTAACTCAAAAAAATCTGTAGCCATTCTGTACACAGATGACAAATGGCCCGAGAAGGAAATCAGAGAAACATCACCCTTTACATTATCCACAAATTGCATAAAATATCTCAGAGTAACTCTAACCAAACAAGTGGAAGACTTGTATGACAAGAACTTTAAATCTTTGAAGAAAGAAATTGAATGAGACACCAGAAAGTGGAAAGATCTCTTATGCTCTTGGGTAGGCAGAATTAACATAGTAAAAATGGCAATCTTACAAAAAGCAATCTACAGATTCAATGCAATGCCTATCAAAATCCCAGTGAAATTCTTCACAGACCTTGAAAGAATGCTAGTCAACTTCATATGGAAAAGCAAAAAATCCAGGATAGCCAAAACAATTCTGTACAATAAAAGAACTTCTGGAGGCATTATAATCCCTGACTTCAAACTCTACTACAGAGCTTTAGTACTGAAAATAGCCTGGTATTGGCATAAAAACAGACAGGAGGACCAATGGAACTGAATCAAAGACCCGGATATTAATCCACACACCTTAAACACCTGATTTTTGACAAAGAAGCAAAACACATCAAATGGAAAAACGAAAGCATATTTAACAAATGATGGTGGCATAACTGGATATCAACACATAAACTATATTGTTCAAATTACTGTGGCCAATCACTGAAGTGTGTTGCTGGCTAGCTCTTACATATAGAATTAACTCATTTCCATTATTTTATATTTTGCCATGAAGCTCAAGGCCTACTGGCAAGGTTTCAGCAGGCAGCTTGCTTATTTCCTCCCTGGACGCTACATGGCATCTCTCTGACTCCGCCTTCTTGTTCTCAGAATTCAGTTTAGTTTTCCCCACCTACCTATATTCTACCCTAACAAAGGTCAAGGCAGATTCTTTATTTATTAACCAATAAAAGCAACACATATACAGAAGGACTTTTCACAACATTTCCCCTTTTCAGCCTTTAAGTTACCTGCCCACTTGGGTGTGGCCCTTTATTTATAAATGCTGGTATAAAGTATGCACTTCCTCTCTCTTCTGGCTCCTGGATTCAGTTGCCATTTCCCCATTCTAGCAGAGGACTGTAATCTGTGAGTCTACCCCTAAATAAATAACCCTTTATTATACTCAATTCTGAGCTAGTCTGGGATTTCTTCTGGCATCCAATGTGGGAGGTCCTTTTGTCTATGTGTTGCTTTTATTGGTTAATGAATAAAGAATCTACTTTGGCCTGTGATAGGGTAGAATGGAAGTAGGTGGGAAAACTAAACTGAATGTTGAGAAAAAGAAGGCAGAGTCAGAGAGATGCCACGAGCCGCCAGAAGGAAAGGAGCAACCTGCTAGGTAGAAACTTGCTGGTAGGCCAGGAGCCTCATGATAAAATATAAAATAATGGAAATGGGTTAATTCTTTATATAAGAGCTAGGCAGCAAAATACTTAAGTGATTGGCCAAGCAATGATTTAAATAATATAGTTTCTGTGTGATTATTTTGGGAGTCTGGGTGGCCAGGAAACAAGCAAGAGGCTCCCTACTACAATGGTGGGAAAACAGACTACATGGAATTTCTTGTCCTAATAGGAAGTCTATGTCATCGATGCTACAAGTGAGTTTTTAAGCAAAATAATATAATCTACAACAGAGAAATTGCCAAATGCAAAATAATTCCTAGATTGTTTTAGCCAGTGTAAAACTGGGACTAAAACAGTCTCTTGGTATGAACCATGAAAAACTTGAAATTATTATGAGAGGATAAAATGATTTCCTGGAAATGACAG